>MJUU01014784.1:0-36060 GCA_002080025.1 Modiolus philippinarum | reverse complement strand
TAAATTATGACTTATACAGAGTCAATATTATATGTAATCCTGCATGTCAGTGTGGTGCTATTCGCGAAGATTCTTACCACTTCTTTTTTGAATGTCCAAACTACACTCGTACTAGACATAATCTCTTGCAAAATCTCAGATGGCTACCTAATGATTGTTTCGTAAATCTTAAACTTTTGACCTGTGGTAGTCCAACTCTAAATGATGTCCAAAATGAACAAATTTTCAAGCACGTCTACGAATATATTAAAAAAACTGAAAGATTTTTATTAGTGTAACTCCCCAGGACAGTACATACACATCATCAACCAATTCATTCCGTTAATTCATTGATCTTTTAATCTCTCTTTGTCTTTAATTTGTCTTTCTGTTTCATTTCAGCCTATACATAGACGAACTGAATATTATATTAACATGCTCTATTATTGTAATTATTGTATATTGTATATGGGAGAAGACTTTTATAAGTTGGAAAAACTTGTGTCTGATCCCTTTTGCATTTTGTGAGCAAAATAAATAAGTTTAAACTAAGAATATCAGATTGTGCATGCTACTAGTACTAGTACTAGTACTAGTAGAATTAAAGGATGACGTGCATAGGGCTTAAATTTAATCGACTGGCTATGCTGACAGAAATTGAAATTGAATACAAGATGTTCCCAATATACACATTCCAGAAACAGATTCACTAAACAAACGAATGAAAAAAAATCTTTTAGATTTGCATCGGGCAAATGATGTACCCAACGGGCAGCCGCCCGCCAATTGCATTATCTAAAAACTGGCTTTTTTATACAGATTGCAAGTTTAACGCTAAACACGGAAACTACTGTAAATCTAGTTACCACCCATATCATGTGATGATATGTCCTCTGTTTTATATATCAGATTAGTCCTCAATGTAATGACAGGAAAATCGCAATGTAATGAGAGGAAAATCGCACAGTCGCATTCTGACGCATGAGGAGTATGAACTGCTAGTATATTAAGGCAAACATTCATTCCTGTATACTGATGACTTTGAAACATTTGCTATTGTCTAGCCCAAAATACGCGCCTTCTGTGTCAGATCCGCCTTCTCTGCTGCTTTATATCTATCACAGTTATCATCTTTTCCTTGAAGCATCAGCCACATGGCCACAAGTTTTGCTGCTCTACCACCATGCTGAACTGTTCCCTGAATTTTCACGTTTTATCCCCATATGTACAAACGTACTAACAGGACAAAACTAGAGCACACTCGACCATTTCACGATCTTCTTCCGACTAGGTCTAGTTAATAATCAAACACAAATCGGGCTATGATCTGGCTCAATCTGACAAAGTCTGGTTGGTCGAATGAGGGTCGAGCATAAGTCGTACGTGAATCGTAAAGAGATCGAGAATGGTTGAGTGTTAGTCGTGTTAAATCAACTAAAGGTCGAGTGGACATCATGAGCTAGCTCGATCATTTAATTTTATAACATTGATCGGGATAAAACAGCATAGTCGAGTTGCTCGAGTTGATCTGATCGGCGGTGTAAACATAGCATAAAGAAAAACAAAATACATGGAACGCATCTACAATATATACTGAAGCATTCCTGAAAGTTTGGTTGGAAAGTACCAAGCGGTTTAGTTCGAGTTGCGAATAATGCAGGCATACCCTTAAAACTCTTAAAAGCTAAAAATACCTTGAAAATTAGGGAAAAAATGAAAACAATAGAAGGAAAGCAAAACGCATGGTGCATGGTACAATATATACTGTAAAACTCCAATAAGCTAATGACATAACTTATGATACCTTGAAAATCTATTAAAAAAAAACTAAAATCAAGAAACAAAATGCATGGTGCACATCTACAATAAAGAATTAAGGTTTCTTGCAAGACAAGTTTGGTTGAAAAGTGCCAAGTGGTTCAGGAGGAGATGCAGATGATGTGAAAAATTTTGAGCCATACATACAGATAGAGGGACGCAAGCCGATCGATAGTGAACCCTCACTAGGTGCAAGCAACACATAAAGCTTTTAAGAATCAATAAACTGAGATCGAACATACCGATCGAAAACGAACCGCCTTTAGACGCAATCATCAATGCCATAATAAAATTTTTGTCTTGCTAATACCCAATTTTTATAATTGAAAACACTCTTACAATACCTAATCTTAGATTGCCATTAAGTGCTAAGACCAACTCCTTACAAAATTGTAAGTAATGGGATAATACTTAAATTACTGGACGAAATTGTCAAAGAGTCGAAATCCAAAGGGCAAAAAGACAAAGCAGGTGAAAAAGAACGGAAAAATTGCCAGCCACATTGTTCTTGGCTTGGTACAGGCAATGGCGGATCCAAAGGGGGGTCCGGGGGTTGGAACCCCCCTTTTTCTGGACAATCATGTATTTTTTAATGAAAATCTCGGTATTTTACTAAAAAATACCCAAAAAATTTTCGCGCAATTTCTCTTCAATTCTCAATTGGGACCCCCCCCCCTTTTTCAAATTTCTTGATCCGCGCTGACAGGCATTCCTTAAAATTGTTTCATTGCACATATGTGATGAAAATTGGAATTTGCTATTAAATTATGATTTTGAATATTTCTTTTACAATAGATTAAATCAAATGAGCAACATTTATGCTGCGAGTATGCAAAATATTTCACTTTAAAAAAAAAAAAAAAAAAAAAAAAAAAACTCTTATTTTATTAAGGGAAGATAATTCGCTGACCTATTGATTTTTTACTAAAATTTGAAGTGCATTTAATTAACTTTCGATAGAAAAACAAGAAAAATCTATCGTTTTGTTTTTAGAACCCATAACAACCTTAACAATTTTTGTAGTTTAATTTCTAACAAAAGCATGGTTAAATGTGCTTTGGTCAGCCCTTTGACAACCATATAAAACTACTGAAATAAAGCATGTCTTGTAATACATACGTACTTTCATTTCAAACTGTAATTAGGTATTCAAACTGAGCATATTTGGTTAATAACTGCAATTTATGCTTTTAAATTCATGTGCTCATAACAGCGTCATTGACGTCGTGATGTTGATATCGGAATGCAATTTAAATGAGATATAAACGCAACATTTCTTGGCATCAAGTTATGAAAATGCTGCAATAACATACAAAAAACCTGCAAATGTAGTTATATGAAGAACAACATATGTTGTCTTTTTGTATGACCATTCAGATCCAATAACCGAGAGCAAAATAACAAATTATTTGAAAGTACAGGAAAAAAATATTTTATTAGTTTATAATAATAACAATAGATCAAGAGAATTAAATGACACTGTTAGTATTTGATTATAGCTTTTCCAGTATTAGCTCCTATAAATAGTCCTCTAAATGCTGTATACGTATTTTCAAATCCTTCCGTGATTGTCTCTTATACTTGACTTTACCCTGTCAAAGAAATAAATAAATATTATAATCGTCAGCATGCGGTATCCTAAGTATGTGTTTTTTATACAAAAATGCTGATAAATTAATTCGGATAACAGGTTGATTATTGAACAGAAGCATTCGAAAAACAAAAGTACTGCACACAAAAAAAACTGTAATGTACGTGCTTAGGGATGTCTTGTTTCATAAGGTATTGTTCATTGTGGCGGCCTCGTGATTATTTAAATTAAAAGTGAGTGTTTTTTTCTTTTAATTTTCTTTGCATATTTATGACAATGTAGTCCCTACCATAATTTTGTTAAAAATAAAAAAAAAGTGCAAAAAGAAAAAACGACGCTAAAAAGACAAAAATGTTATAACCTCGTATTTCTGTTCTGAGGAAATAACTATTGCGTCCCTGCTAGGAATTATCTAGTATTGGTTAATTTCTCTGAAGACATTGAATCTTGCTCAAAAATGAAAAAAAAAAGATTTTGTGTGAACCAACGATATTAGCATTGGACTAAATTGTGATATCAACCATGATATTATAATTCATGGTTATGTATTTTGTATGTGGCAGCAATATCTATTTGATACACGATTAGATAATTTTCGTATCACCTATATAGTGATAAGTTTTATGCTATCATTTCATATGACTAGATAACTTATCAGCCATATTTTCATTGGTTGTTCTAGAAGTCACAAATCAAGGCAAAACCACGTCATGGAAATTCTTTTGTTATTATAATTTTAATTCCGTGTTCATTTGATTATGTCGTCTGCATTTTTTTTTTTATTTTATTGGAATGAAGAAGAAATGAAACAAAGAGCTTTGTGTTTACTCACATATTAATTCATTCTCTCAAAACAGTTGAATTCTATTGCTAAAAATAAGTTTCCTTCCTGTGTTGATGTAATGATGTAATGTGTATTGAGATCATTGACGCGTGGATATTGATATCGGAATAAGTTACCACAGATACAGAGAAATTTACATCTATATTAAATTACAAATAATTCGTAACATTTTCTTTCAACTGACAAGCAAATATTTATTTTATTATAGATGTTTAAAACTGTAATTACAATTCAACCGAGCCTTCTGGAAAGATACCCAAATTTGTCACCAGCGTGAAACCATGTATTTGTCATTTCTATTGATTGCTGTGTACATGTGCGTATAATGCAACATAGTTCTTACATATACAACACTTATCGTTGTTTATAGTTTCTACTGTATATATGGAAAAATTTATTGTTAAACTTTACATTCAGGATAAGTTTAACGTACATAATCAATACTCAATGTATTCACATACACAACAAACTAAACTCTCCCAACTTAAAGTAATTGGGAGAACACGACAGAAGAGTTTACACATGATATAATAGGTTTCACAACTCGTGAGGCTTGTATATCGCTTTCTATCAACTAACGTTATTTAATTACAAATAATAATGAACTCGCTGAAGCTCGTTAATTATTATTATGTAATTAAATAGCGCGAGTTGATAACAAGCGATATACAAGCCTCACTCAAAATTAAACATATTATTACATTACTTTCATTGTTTTTTTTAGTCAGTTCTGTAGTAATATTTTAGATACAGCAGCAAGCGACACATATGGTTGTATAATCTGTCCTATAGGAATCCGTGCGAGTGCTGTGTTTATTTCGTTTATTATTTGTTCAGTATCAGACTCAGTTGTATTGTCGATGTTCTTAATTATAACTATTATCATGGGTAAACTATTGTCGATGTTCTTAATTATGACTATTATCATGGGTAAACTATTGTTACAAAAAACAATTATTTTTATTCTACTAATTATTTCTTCCTTCTCAACAGAATAAGCAAGTCTCGTCATGTGGTTGCGTTAAGCAGATCACAGTTTCCTGTCCGGAGCACCTGATGATACCTCAAGTTTTTTTTTTTTTTTTGTTTTTTTTGGTTTTTTTTTTTTTGTTTTTTTTTGTTTTTTTATATTCACGCTGTGAGTGCTTATTTTGTGGCGTTCTTGTTCATTCTCTGGTCATATATTTTACCTTTGTCATGTTGTCTCATGTTGTAATGCCTTTATGTTGCCATGTTTTTTTTTTATTTAAGATTTTTATGTTTCCTGCGTTTTGCTGCGGCTATTAGTAATCCAGTGTAATGATACAAAAATTTCACTTTTTTATTTCAATAAACGTATAGATTTTTTACATAATATAAATAGAGATTAATACATGGCTTTTTCCATATCAGCATGGTTATCATCCCGAGACCCCCATATCAGCCCGAGACGCCAGCCGAGGCTGATATGGGTCGAGGGATGATAACCGTGCTGATATGGAAAAGGCCATGTCTTAACCTGTTTATTATATACTTCCAATTAGGAGTTGTCATCACACCCGGGCTGAAATAGCCATATCACTGATCTGATATGGATATTTCAGAAAGAGGCGGTCTGATATGGCCATATCAGACTGGGTATATGATATGGACTGTTTACTTCCGGCTATATTACATATGCAAAACAGAACATATCTTCGCTAAGTGTGCAATAAAATTTGTTAATTTCAGTCTTTTAATATAACTTTAACTTTATTCAGAAATGCATTATTATAGACGAAGTACAATATGAATTTAAATATACAAAATTATACGACTCTACACGTTTATTTAACTTTTTTTATATTGTTGATGGTGAACCATGCAATCATTTGTGCACTTTTATCAGTATAAGTGACTTTTTTTATAAATGGAGCAACATGTTGCAAGTGATCCGATGAAGATATACTCATTTGTTTAATAAGCCACAGACTTGCCTGTTTTATCCATTCTGCCATCTGTTTTTCGCCTTCTTGCCATCGATCAAGCCACCTTTTCACCAAAAATCCATGTACTAATAACTGTTTGAAAAAGATCAAACGGAAAGGAAACTCGACTGAAAATTAAAATATAAGACATGGATGATAGAAGCATTCAACCATGCCAGTCTCTTTCTATAGTTACTTTCTGCAGGTTTATGTCAGACCAATACATGTCATAAGATTTGTAGATTTTGTATATTTAATATTTACATAAGTTATACAATTTAAATTAAGCAGACAAAATTTATTTTTCTCAACACTTTGTAGTTGTTTATGAGGCGTCTATATAAGTGAAGCATTTTATTGTAAATACCGGTGAATCTTTTCTGAAGCAAAAAAAAACAATTGTTTAAAATTCAGCTTCTAGGTTTCATAATTTGTGATGTAAAATGAAAACAAATCAGAATAAGCAGGTCGAGCTTACCCTTCCGGAGCACATGATGACACTCCTGATTTAAAGGTTTCACATTGTTAGTGCTTTATCTGTTTATTTATTTATTTATTCATTTATTTTGTTTCATCTTATTTGGTGTTTGTATTATGATAAGTTTGCTTCGTTTCCGCCATTAATATATCTCTGTCATCCTTGTATTGCAGTGATTTCTTGATTTATAAATTTTTTTTTGTGTGTTTGCTTCGGCATTCATTTGGATATTAATTTTAGTTGCAATTAATAAAATAAGAATTACCGGTTAGGGAGTGGCTTGCCCATACTTGCATGTAGAAAAATGATTTCCCAGAACAGATACTTAAACCAGTCAGTTACAAAGAATGAAATTTTTTATAAACTTTATTGAAAGTCTCTTATAGGTCACAGTACTTTAATCAGTTGATTGCGAAATCATGATAAAAGCAGGAAAATTCGTAATCCTTAAGTAGTTCTCATTTTCGACAAATATTGGTCAATTGTTAAAGATTTCTGACTACTTTATCGGGAGAGTTTTGTGAAAATGAGCATTGGTCTTGAGGTGTCGATTATGATTAAAAGATGTGTAGACGTCAAGGCGATTAGAGTTCCCACAGAAAGTATTCCCAGAAAGTTCGACAGCACTCAAGCTGGTGATAGAGGCCGTTTTGAAATTACTATGAGGTATGATCAGAGCTCATTGTTTAAGACCTCGTGGTGACTTTTAGACGAAGAACAACAAAAATGTTCCTTTGCTTGGTCCTGCCATGTATTTGTAGAGACTTTGTCTCATGTGCATTCACTCTATATCCTTTCACTGTATATTAAAAGGGGTAAAACATCCAGATGGTAACCAACAAAGTTAATAATAACAGATTATAGTGCAACAGAGATACTGATTTAAGAAAAAAATCAAGGCGACCCAATGAGAAGTGATAAAGTGGTTTTAATACGAAATATTTATTCATAAGAAAGCTCAAAAATAGGAAAGCTTAATATTTATTTTACTTCTTAATCTGATCAAATACATTCTTATACTCCCAGGCGATGCTCAATTGACCTTCTGATGAATTAATCTAATGAACTGGATATATTCAGAACACTAACGGTTTCACGTCTTGGCTACTTTACTTTTTTTTCACAAAAGCCATATTCTCACCATCTGAAAGGTCCAGCATCCAAAGATGCCTATATAAGGGCTCTTTTACCAAGATACGAAGTGACGATTGATCAAATTGTTCTTTCATAACATAATATTAGTATTACAACATACCTTTCAGTGGTTCTGTTTCATTATATTGAGATATTTGCCCACAAACTGATATACGTCCAAAATCTCTCATGTGTTTCAGAACAGTTTGGACAACAGTTCCACCTACCTTAAGAAGTAACAAGAAATACAAAAAATAAGTTAAGTAAATAAAGTTCTACATCCATCGGTAAACGAATTTTTAACAAAAAGGACGAAAAGAAAAATCTTGAATCATAAATTCAAAATCATGGCATTACAGGGGTAACTCGAATATGGAGACGGCAAAACAAAGAAAGATACAACAAAAGCAATAATAAAGCCAAAAACTACAGTACAATAAGAATAAGTAAATTAAATAGTATTCTCCAAATAAAAAAAAACTCATTAAAAGAATGATTTTTGAAGTCAACATAATTGAAAATTTGTAAACCCAGAGTTCTCCAGAAAAGGCGGGAAAATGATTTATTGTATCTGTTGGGTAGAAAATGTTTCTATTTTATTTTACAAACACATTACATATTCTCTTTTGCAAAGATTACATAGGTATTGCTGTTTAAAAGCATGACAAAACTTGAAGAGAACCCTGAACAAGTAGTTTTGATTAATCAAGTTGACTTACATCTTACTTTACACACATGTTATATTGGCAAATGTATTGATATAGGCTTACCACCGTTAAACCTTATCAAGGGACCACAAAGTGTTAAACAAAAACTTGTCTTACTCGACGATTAGTTAAAGAGCCACTTTCTAGCACACCATTTAGTTGTCTTTTAAGATAGATTTAACTGTATCTTTAGTGATTTTACAAATACGTCCAAAACAGCCTCTTTTCCTTGATCTAGACTATTTGTAGTAATTTCACATAAACATTACTTAAACCAATGTCTGATAATTTTTGCTAGAGACTTGAGTAAAAGCACAATATTTATCCAGTGAATTCACTTAATCTCACCGACATAAGAACAATTGTCACAAATTTTGGTACTTTTTCACTAGATTTCAAACATACACCATAGGCAGATCTAGGGGAGGGTTACGTAATTGAAACATTTTTTTTTATTTCGCGCAGAATTTAGGCAATAAACGACAAAAAGAATGGTAAACTTATACCAAAACATTATCTAAAATCCGAAATCCCCTTTTCGCAAACTGGATCAGGTGGTGTATTCTTATATGTTGTCCGTTATAAGATACATGTTGTAAGCTTCTGTGTGAATAAAAATTAGTTTAAAACTTACGTTGTAGAAATAACAGTGTACTCCATCAGGGGCCGCTTTTTTAAAGCTTCATCTAAGTCTTTTTTTCTTATAATTATAAATATAATCAAATCCTTATTCCTTTATCCATTTACATTTGTCATCATCTCCAGCAAAACCAATTACTTTACATCCCTAGAAAATGTATATTGTATAATTATGTTCAGGTGTTATTTCATTCTGGGGTATATAATCAAGGAGAAAGACAGTAATTGTCTTCGAGATGTCCACGTGATCGTCTACATTTTGGGATACTCGGCAGATTTGAGACACACAGGCCAGTCTAAAAGGGTCCATGGTATAACCAAATTCTGCTTGTATGAGGTAATTCACACTTTGAAGAAATTTTGGAAAACAGATTTGATAATTAAAGCTCTGCCTGTCAGACACTATAACTATTCCAAATCCCCACAAATAAAAACCCACTTTTCAAAGTGCAAGCCGTCCTTATGTGTTTCTAGATCAGGAACCGAATAATAAATTGAAAACTGCACATTTGGGGATTCTTGTCAAACGGAGAATGGCTGATGTACTGACAGCTTGACATTTTCACGAAATTTATTTTGAGAATTTTAAAGTGTGTAAATGATAGAACAACGAATCATACAAACCTTTATTTTGGCTACTTGTCCCCCAAGACTACCAACAGCTCCGGCTGCACCACTTACATCAACTGTTCCACCTTCTTGAGGTTTACATATTTCCAGGAAACAAAAATAGGCTGTCATTCTAAAAATAAATATTCACTAATTTTTTTTTCTCCATTTATAAAAAATAAGTGCGGTGAACCCATTTTTTTTTCGTGAAAATTGATGGCAAGCATACTACATGCATATTTAAAAAAATCTTTCTGATGTTAGTAAAATTAATTCAAATTTAATTAAAATTCCCTAATTTTCACTATCATTACAACCAAAATAGCTGATTTTTACACGACATATTTCATGCTTAAATGTCCAGTGACCACAACTTTTTTTTGTTTTTGTATGCTCTAATAACAAAGTCATAAAACTATCAAAAATTTGTATTTGACAATTATTAGACTTCCGTTCTACTTTAGGGTGTTACAACTCGATTTCAGATCTGATCAAATGTATACACGAAAGTCACAAGTTGTGAGAATGTTACACATTACATTTGATGGTCAACGTAGAATTAACGAAATTTTCTATCAAACTTTCTTCCTCATTTCCTTGGTATTTCGGGTTCAGTCAGTAATATACATTCTGTTTGATCATTCCCATATAATGTCATATCAGCAGGAATTGATATATACAGAACAAAGAACCGAAATAACCGATATGAAATTTGAAATCATAGCATTGTCCTTCATTACAGTCTTGAGTCTTCAATTCTGGTTAGATCAGGAGAAACAATAAAATATGAAACGGAATTCTAAGTACCTGTTGTATCTTCAACAATTTCCATTTGGGGAATTATGTTGACTAGTCGATATAATAATATGAACTATCACGACTTTAAGAGAGTCACTGCCCACATGTAGCGTCGACAAAACAAAACGACAAATCAGGTGGAAACCACCTGAAAAAATTGTCGACCGCAATGGCCCTGACTTGGTACAGGCATTACAAAGGAAATGGTTGGTTAAACCGGTTATATAGCGCGCCAAACCATTCCTTCCATTGAGGTTGTTTCCGGTAGCAACCCCAGAGAAATGGCAGTATCGAAATCTGAACTTTTTTCTTTTATCTCTATATATTTTTCTGTCTTTTGTCTATATTTGGCTTCATTAGAATGCAAAAAATGCGTAGTAGGCGCACCATTGGTTGAAATTAGAATACTGATTGCTACTGAAGAATTTACCCACCGGTGTCGACAAATATACAAGTTCAGAATGTTAGTGAATATCATCGGTATGTTGGTTGTTGGAATCCGTGTTGTCCTAAGGTGAGATATTTCTTTCACTATTTTTTATAGAAAAACACATTGCCTTTGATGTAATCTATCTGTGATTATTGAACGAGAAATAGAGGAATGCACGGCAAAAAAAAAATCAAAAGTTCTGATCATGTTGCAACATTTTAACGGATCTTTCAGATCATCAAGTACAAAAATTAAATACTTTGGCTAGATAATGACAACAAATATTTATTGTATCAATATATTAGTGTATCAGAAGTATCGAATCTTATTCCAAGTTTTGCAATGTGAGAAATTGTGAGATACAAATACAAAGTTGTACGGTATCATGCTTTTCCAAGTCGTTTTATTAGTGTAAAATGCCACGGTATTGTTGAAACTTTTTTGTACTTAAACCGGATGTAGCCAGATGTCGTAAACATTCGCATGTGGAACTAACGTGAAATAAATATATTATACCCTGGCATGCCCAAAACACTCGTCTTAACTCGGCCGATTCCGTACCTCCATCTAATGAAGGGTACCGGAATCAGCCGAGGATGGCCGAATGATGCCCATAACTCCCAGTGCCGTTGACAAAGGCAGATCGTGAAGCTCTGGCATTTTATTTACTTGCTCTTGTGTGATAATTGCACAAGTCCTCCATCCAGAATAACTCATTACAATTGTACCTATTGGGCAGTCTTTGTTCCTGCTCTCAATAACTCTGAATAAAATTCGTTAAAAGATATTCTATTATGTTCATGAAAATAGTTGATATTGATGAATTGTGTTCTTGTGGACTAAACAGCCGTTCCTATTTGAACATTGCCAAACGGGAAAATTTAAAGACAAAATATTTCCCGACTGTAAAATGAAGCGAGTGAAAAGGCAGCTTTCTGCAAACAACTGTAAGAGTTTTTCTCTCACGTGTGTCTCAAAAATTCCCAAGTTCTTTGCTCTTCCTGGACTTTTGAACTTTATAATGTCAGAGAAGTTAAGGTTTTGAATATATCTAATTGTGTGCTTTTGCTGTTATGCCTTCGATAAAAGCCAGAAAAAACTCTACTTAGGTATGGTATTCCTGTGGCAATCACAATTGTTTAAGTTTTACTAAATGCGTCTATTCAAATGCAAGCACCCATGGTTGTCCATTTATAATTGGCATATTTGTCATATTTTGCATTAGCATCAGTAAATATCAGTCTTTGGATCCAGTGGCGGATTTAGGGGGCTGGTGCCCCCTTTTTGTTTAGGTTCAAGGGTTTAAAAAAATAGTTTCCCGGTCCCTCTTTTGGAAAAATTATAGGTCGCTGAGGCGTGAACTGAAAGAAACAAGACCAACAAAGGTAAAAAGTAGCTGTAGCAGATTTAGTATACCAAATATAAAAGGCAAAGAATATACTACATGTACACATACATGTATTACTACATGTACAGGTAGTATATTCTTTGTATTTGAAGTATTTACACAACATCTTGCGGAGGATAACAGTTTCTTCTACATGTAAATTTTATCCATAGCAAAAATCAAATGTTGTCATTCATTGAAGAACTTTGACTTTCAACAATTTTGTGAGTTATTTGTTTCAACAAAAGGAAATTAAAACTTAAGTTTATATGCGTCTAAAGTCAAGGACAAACTGAGTTAGAGTTTTAGGATGTGATATTATCATAACATCTTTCCTATGAGGAATTTGACCATTGGAATTTGAGTGACACGCAGTACAACATTTAATATATATGTGTGTGCGTGTGTGTGTGTGTGTGTCCTGAAAAACATTTTAAAGCCGTTTTCACTTGGAACTCTAAAGTATCGAAGGAATGGGAATCATATTGATTTCTTATTGGTTATTAAATTCGCGCCATCAGAAATCGACTGACCCTGTCCCATGCATCTGAGCTTTGATTCTTCAAACTCCCATTCAATGACTAGAGTTTTAACAACTGAATAAAAAGGATAACAGGCGCACATCTTCAATGGCTGAGAAATACAGTTAATTTCACAATACAATGTATACCAATGAACTCTACAAGGAAAAACAATGAAAGACATAAGACAAACGTGATCAACGACAGGATCTCAGGGCAGTCGGACTAAGTACCGGCACTAGCAAAAGCCAGTGGTACTCAAACCTCCCCAACCCTAGCTCTGTCTGGTTTCCATATAGTATGATAAACATACGAATAATAGCCAATACAGGTTGATAACTAACTCCATGACCACAGTTATGAAAAGGAAAAATGACAAAACGCAATTTTGAAAGATTGGTTAAGTATTGCTCGACAATAAACTGTAGGCTTGCTAAAGGAGCATAGCCTGCTTGTAAAACATTGTTGCTCTAATGAAGAAAACTCAAATTCAAACTCCCAAAATTGCTTGGTAGAGAATCAACATGTGTTTCAGAGTGAGAGGCCAGTATGGTTGAAAAACCCTCAGGACACTGGATCCCGTAGCCAATTTATCGGATACATACTATTTGCTATTGCAGAAAGATACCAAATCTCACTGCTTACGTTCTTCTTTAAATAGTGATCAATTCCTACCCAGACCAAATACAATTTTTTATAAAAAGTCATTCCATTATTCTGTCGTAGAAATTTGGAATAGATTACCAACTTTTATCAAATTCTTTAGAGATATTCAAACAACATTGTTTTGATTACTTTTTAGCAAATCCTAAACATAATGTTTTAACTTTATAAAATTGTATTTATATCATTATTGTCTATTGTATATGTGTTTGATATATTACTTTGATATTTCATATGTTGGTTTTAGAGGGCCCTAATGAAAATTAGACTTGTTAAAATTAGGTTACCCTCTTTAAATAAAGAATTTACTTACTTACTATACAGAATATCCTGTCGATATCCCTTATTATGTAAAAGATGTAAGTTGGGTTTCGTCCCAGTTGTTCTCAATTTTTTATCAGTTTCTGGCATTTTTAACAACATTTTGTAAAAACAAGGATGAGTAATAAGCTGTTTGCATGTGACACCATATTCTGACATCAAATGTTCATATCTTGTATAAAACTTTTTAGATGCATTTAACAATTTGTGAGATCTGAAACCTTGTTGTAAAAATTTGGATGTGATAGTAAGATTAGGTTCATTAATGTCTTTATCAGCCCGCACACTTCAGGCTTTAAAGTAAAACCAGGATTTTGTACTGTGTTCATGTTGGACTAGAGTTCTACCCGACTTCCAAGTGAAAACAGCCAGCCAGACTTTTAATTTACGATACATTTAATCAATTAAAGATCAATTAAAGTTCTGAGAGGTTCGGTTTCTTGCCAAATTTTACAACGACACTAATCCCAAAAAAAAAACCAATTACCTATGTATATCGTTTATAATTTGTCCTTAAAGACTAATTATCAATTCCCAGTCGATTGTTAAAATCATCAATCGGCGGGATGATGTAAAATGACCAAGACCTGACCACTCAGGAAATCTAGAAAAACTTTGCACAATAGCTTGTGCACAATGGTAACATGTACTTGAGATTCTGTAAAAGTTTCATTGAATTTCATCAAGTGGTCTAGGAGGAGTTAACGCCACAAAGTGTGTACCCCCATGGCGGACGGGTGATCGGAAGAACGGACACCATAATCACTATATACCGCATGCATGTATAAAACTAACATTTCAAAGAGTGGCGAGTATGCAAAGTAAATGATAAAATGTAAATAATTAATTTTTTTCTATAATAATGGCACATCAAATGAATCATATGACACTGTCAGCATTTGATTATAGCTTTTCCAGTATTAGCTCCTGTAAAAAGTCCTCTAAATACTGTGTACATGTTTTCAAATCCTTCCGTGATGGTTTCCTTATACTTGATTTTACCCTGATAAATAGATAAGGAAATTATTGAAATCATCTACATAAAGCATAATCTGCTTAATGTAATAACATTATCATGACAGTATGGATGGACCCTTGCTTTGGATACCAGAAATACATTTCTTACGCCTTTTCAAGAAATCATTTGGTCCGAGTATCGGTTTCGGCATTTAAATATAGCTTATCAACCCAACACAGCACGTGTTGTTCATCCTGAACACAGTTAATAAAACTGTTCATATTTAGATTACAATGTCATTGTTTACTATGGTTTACTAATACACTGCACTAATTTTGTTATAATTAAAATGTATTCAGGATTTCAGTTATGTATTGTTAGTCAACCGTATGAGTTATAACCGGAAGCGAAGAGTGTTTGTAACTCAATTTGATGGGAGACTTCAAATCCAGGAAAAGATAACACCACTTTTTGAACAGGGCTATACAAAAATGCTGATAGGTATATTCTGATGACTTGATGAAAATTCATAGACATGCTTACCCTTCCGGAGCACCTGATGTCACGCCCGGTTTCACGGAAGTTCATACTGTGAGTGCCTTGGTTTTAATGTTGTGTTTTTTGTTTCTGTGCTTTGTGGCCGTCTCACGTCATTGTTTCATGTGCTCTCGTTTTGGTCATGTCTTTGGACTTTGACTTTTGTGAATATAACCCTTTTGTTCCTTCGATCTTCTGCAGCCGTTGGAATGAACAATACAAAATTAAATATAATGTAAAGAATTAAAACTGATTCGATTTATGAGGTATTAGCGATTGTTCATTGTTAAAAAGACTCATGGTGTATGAAAATAAAGCCATTTTATTATTTTTTTCCTCAAATTGTATTGATTATGATTCCATATACTCCAGCTTGTAAACTAGAGAAAGTAAATACCCCCGCTGCCACCATCCAATGTTTTTCCTGATGTGTTTATACTGTAATTGTACTTTCTTTCGCAAGTACTTATTTTCGCGGATTTCCGTTTGCATACAAGTTGGCGGGTATTTAATTTCGCGGAATCGTCTTTAGACTTATGCTTTACGTTACTAAATACGCATATTTTTACGTATTCGCGTGTATTTATTTTCGCGGAAAAGTGTTGACCGCGAAATTCGCAAATATAAGTACACCGCGAAAATAAGTACAATTACAGTATTCAAGTTTTTGACAAAATTTATCTACCCTCCCAACTTGTCGTCGCGGGGCGTAAAAACAACAACAAAAGAATCAGAAAAGCAAAAGACGAAATGGACAAAATAAAAAAAGACACAGAACTGTACTATTATGAGAAGTTTTGGTTTTTTAAAAACACCGTTGCACTCCTACTTGGCACTATCGAGGGTGAGTTAATTTCTCTGAGGACCAAAATGCTTGATCAAAAATGTAAAAAGAGGTATCAAGAAATCTAATGATATTAGCATTGGACTGAATTGTGATGTCAACCATAAGTATCGCAAAGCATGAATATGTTGTTTGTATTACAATAGTTTCAAGTTTTTCAGTATTGAACAAACATTTGTAAATATATATATATATATATATATATATATATATACAAATGTAAAAAAGACAAGATATGGGTCTAAAGATTTCAATATCATAACTAATGTTCCAAATGTTTTGATTTGGTCTGCACTGAAGAGACATACCGTAAGTTGTCGGAATGCATATATGCAGGATCTAAATTAACAGTTACTTCAGTATTTTGTTATCAAACTATGTAGTTGCTAAATTGAGTCTTTTCATGCTATTTTTAAGGGTTTTTTTAAATGAATAAAGTTTACTTGCCTCTTTTATCCATTCTGCCATCTGTTTTTCGCCTTCTTGCCATCGACTAAGCCACCTAAATACTTGAAATCCCTGCACTAATAGCTGTTTTGATAAGATCAAACGGAATGGAAACTCAGCTGAAATGACAACATAAATATTATTCTACCATGTAAGTCTTTAGCTCTTGATCTGCTTATATCAACAATTAGGCATGAATGTTTGAGACGTCGAAAGCAAGGATTTTCAAACCTTGTTATGATTTATTATACGGATTAATCAAAAGACAAAAAAAAGACTTTAAGAGTAGATGGGTTTAAAAATATATAAAAGGCGACATTTACAAATCAGTCACCCAACAAATCTTTTACCACTTTGTTTAATCTCTCCTTGTCACGAGTTCCTGCGTGGAAAATATCATGCTAATCTGTCTGGAGCACGTGCTGATATCTCTAGTCCTTTGTATGTGTTTTCAGTGATAGTGCTTTAGTTTTGTAGATTTTTGTTCATTTTGTTTCATCTTTGACGAGTTCTCTCCATTTTGTTTGCCAATCTTTTGGATTTTCTATTTTGCTTCTGCATTCGCTTTCTGATGTATGCAAGAGCAAATACATCTGCAAATGGATATCAAAGTAATATGTCGAAGGGGAGATTTCGAACATCAAAGGTTCAAAGTCATTACAAGTATCAAGATAATATCATTGAAACCAGACAGAAACAATATTGAAAAAAATTAATTAAGAGAACAGAACCAAAAACAAAAAGCAAAAATTAAAGTAAAGAACTATCAGTCGAAATCCCTACTAAAATGTAGGTATTATTAGGTGCTCCGGAAGAGTGAACATGATCACCTACACTAATGGTACACTCACATTATAAATGGTAAGTCCAATGTTGAGTCGAATGCTAGTTTGATGTATCTTGTTTTACTGATAAACGTTAGTTCTCCTTTGCAAAGTTACTATTATTTTATTCTGCAAATGGCTGTTTCAACATAATCTAAATTTAACAAAATTTTGTTAAAAAAACTAAGGGTATCTTCTCGCATAGCTCTGTCCTTCACTGATTTTGGCTTTTCTCTTTAGAACTTATTTTGTTCCCTTTCAGAATTTACACATACTTCGGTATTTGGATTTCCAGATGCTTTGATTTTAACTTCACTGAAGACACATAATTTGTGAAAATGCGCATTTGTAGAAACTAAATTAATAGTAACTTCAGTATTTTGTTATTCATTACAACCGGACCAATGCCTTTGTTTAAGGACTGTTGGTCCCCGAGTGTATTCACCAATTCAGTAGGCAGTACTTCGGTGCTGGCCCGAAAACCGACTTTATTTGGAAACTTGCAATAAAAAGTTAACAAAATTTTGTTCAAAACTAAGGAGTATCACCTTGTCGCATAGCTCTGTCCTACGTTTTTGCTTTTCTCGTTAGATCTTATTATGTAATTTGCTCTCGTTAAAGACCCTGGCATTGCTGTCTATTTTTCAGTTTATATGTTGAGAGACCTGTATATCAAAGGGTCGGAAGTTGAATTATGTTCTCTGCTTGCAGTCATTTTTAGCGCCTTGATGCTGATCTGCACTACGCTAATATTCATTGGAACCATATATGACCATTACGACTAAGCTTCGTTCTTTAGACGTGCATCAGATCATTGAATGTGATTTTAAACTGTTTCATGCTGGTGACTATGTTGACTGAGGTTTAGACCTGACTGGCACCATTATCTAATTTTCTTTTCTTTTTTGCCATCTTTACAATCACACAATTTCATTCTTTTGTTAAAGATGACCATTTCTGAATTTTGGGACATAGTTTTCAATTAAAATTGTCATGATGAAGACTTCTTACTTTGAAGCAACAACATGCTTACTTTAAAAATAAAAGTGGACATGAACTATTGATCTATTAACCACTTAGAAAACAAATTCAAATTCAGTAAAAACGTGTAAAATATGGCATCTCCTTTAGTAAATTCACATATTTACTGGCAAAATTCAGTAAATAAATGTATTTCCTGGGTGTCGTGGTAAATGCATGTATTTACTAAATTTTAAATATTTTTAATTTATTAAAAAGTAATAAATACAGATGTTTTGAATATGTGATATAGTGCATGACTTTCATTCCGTATTTACACTATGACGTCATACCCTTTATCGCATGGCTTACCCTTTATCACATACCCTATATCGCATGGCTAGCCCTGTATCATACCCTTTTCCAAAAACTTTTTCTTTTTCAATTCGACTTATTAATGAAAAAAATTGGGAGGGGGTAATTTTTTGAGGGTTAAAAAAATTTGGGGGGGGGTAAAAAATGTGTTTGGGGGTAACAAAATTTGTTTGGGGTGAGATTTGTTTTGTTAGGATCAGTTGAAAAGTCAAGCAAACCTATTTCCTTCAAATGTTAGATTTGATTCTAACCATCTCCAGTGCTTTCCGCTCAATTTGAAATTTTCATCTTCAGAAAATACATGTATTTTCTCTTACCAATTTCAATTGTTGACATTTTTGTGAGGATTAAATAGTCCTCTGTTTAAATATATGATAAACTGTATATTACGTAGAAAAATCTGTATCACATGCCGTATCATCCCTCGATCAATATCATCCCTCGGGCCAGAGGCCCTCGGGCTGATATTGGTAACTCGGGATGATATGGCATGTGATACGGATTTTGCCATGTATTATTCCCTATATTATACATATTTACTGTAACATATAAAGAGATTTTGTCTACACAGCAACAATACTTTCATAAAATACTCTGTCACAGTTATTTGAATCAACCATTACTTCTATTGCTCCAGAGGTTTCACAATGACCGTATTGCTTTGACTGGTAGTGAAGTAAGTGAGAACCAAACCGTCAGTTTAAAATGAACAATCCAAAGACAATTGCAACATCGGAAAAACAAAGAAACAAAGACGTAACATGAGTACGGCACAGAAAAGACAAATGAAGAAACACACATATTCAAAGTTGAACAACAGAGACCCAACAAGATTGCTAGGCGTAGCTATGTGTCCCTCGCCGCTGCAGTAAAGTGGGAGTGCAATGTGTTACAAGGTAAATGGAAATTTAGAGGTACTATTGTATTGCGTCCACAAAGTGGACCTGTCTTGCAGTATGCATTAAGTCGATAAAATCCCAAAACTCCCAAAAAAAATTGTCGAATCAAAATGGCGGCATAATATGTACATATGGTGGCAAACGATCATACAAAATTTCAGCAAAATCCGTTAAGTGGTTTCTGGGGAGTTGCGTCCACAAAGTGGACCTAAAGTTTTCCTATGTTGTAGTATGCATCAAGTCGATAAAGTCCCATATCTCGATAAATTTTTTCGAATCAAAATGACGGCATAATATGATCAACTACATAAGGTGGCAAACAACCAAGCAAAAGTTTAGCAAAATCCCTTCATTGGATTTTGAGTAGTTGCTTCCACAAAGTCTTCCTCTCTTGTAGTATGCATCAAAGTCGATAAAGTCCCATAACTTGTGTAAAATTTTGCAAATCAAAATGGCGGCATGATATGATCAACTGCATTAGGTGGCAAACAGCCAAGCAAAATTTCTACAAAATCCCTTAATTGGATTTTGAGGAGATGTGTCCACAAAGTCTTCCTATGTTGTAGTATGCATAAAGTCGATAAAGTCCCATAACTCCCCAAAAATTTGTCGAATCAAAATGGCGGCATAATATGATCAAGTACATATGGTGGAAAATGTTCAAACAAAATAAAACAGCATGATCCCTTCAATGGTTTCAGAGGAGTTGCGCCTAAGTGTTCCTAAGCTGTAGCATGCATTAAATCGATAAAGTTCCATAACTCCTGTTAAATTTGTCAAATTAAAATGGCGGCATGATATGATCAACTACAGTTGGTGACAAACAATCACACAAAATTTCAGCAAAATCTGTCATGTGGTGTAAGAGGAGTTGCGCCCACAAAAAAGGTGACACACGGACATACGGACGCACTGCATGACGCAGACCATTACTATGTCCCTCCGTCGCGTTGCAATAAAAAAAAACCATGAGTGAGATCAGGTGCACCGATAGAGCAAGCATCTTCTGCTTCTTATAAGACACCCGTTTAAAACATGTCCGGTAGCAAAGTCAAATCCGGTAGAGGAAAAACAAACTTTAGTGACAAAGAGAAAGATATGTTGTCATCTGGGAAACAGATTTATTCCATAGCGGTCCACAAGATCGTGATGTCGACCGTAAAACTTCTGTTGTGATAACTTCAAGTTATGGTATCATACCCTTGCTGAAGCAGCCTATTTGTAACCAATCGAGCTCAAGTAATCAAGGTAGTTACTCTATCGACCACGGACCCTTGGGCAGCGAATGAGTTGGGAGATGTAAACTCCATATGCCGGTGCTACTGGAATGTTGCTACAAAGAAACGGCAAGTTGACTATTGGAAAAGTGAAATCATCGCGTTTGTCATACAGCCTAGTTTGTAGTGTACCTTTGTTGTCAATTTCAAGATGAAGGTCAAGGAACGAAGTGTCAAAGAGACAACGACCCAAAGGGGAGTAATAACAACTCAAAGCTACCATAAGATCTTCAATGAACGGTGAATGAACAGTAGTATCTTTAATTTCGAGCTCTTTTGGATAGATAAGATGAAGAAAATCACCAAAACGAGGGTTGTTGTGATGAAATATCATCTATATAACGGAAGCTGAAATTAAAGGACTGGGCCATTTTTTTATCTTTATTTTGAAGAAGCCTTTCGATGAATTCAGGCTCGTATGAGTGGTAAAACAGGTCGGCTAAAAGTGGTACACAGTTGTGCCCATTGGAATTCCGATAGTCACTTGAAAAACAAGTCCTGAAAGCTGGACCAATATAAAGTTGATCAGAAACTCTAACATTTCAATCACTTCTTCCTCTGTATATTTTTTTCTGTGATTCTGAGTTGTACTTCACAAAGTATGTTTTTTCTCTGCCTATAACAGTGTACTTGTATATTCGTTCGCCGTTCTTACTGGAGTAACATCTATGAATTCAATCTTTCAGTCGTGACTTCAGTTGTTCATGAGGAATAGTAGTATCAAGTGTGGAGAAGTCAAGTTTTAATGCTGTTACAGTGTGATAATGATCTCGATTTTAAGATGCCAAGCATATCTTTAGAGTTTTTTCGTTTACAACAATTCTTGATAAGCTAGTATCACAATATGTTTGAAGGCCTTCTTTTTGGCTTTATATTTAGATCCTATGGTTGTTTTTTTTTAATGTGCAATTATACTTCTTTCAGTTTAAGACTATTCAAATGTTTTGATTTGTTTTGCACTGAAAATAGATAAGGTGTCGAGAAGCCATCTGCAGAAAATCAAATACATGAACTCTGGTATAATGTTTATGCGAACTAAGTTTTGGTGATCTTGCATAACATAATATTATTTAGAAAAATACCTTTCAGTGGTACTGTATCATTATATTCAGACATTTGCCCACAAACTGATATACGTCCAAAATCTCTCATGTGTCTTAGAACAGTTCCGGCAAAAGTTCCACCTACCTAAGGGTAGAAATATTATTAAAAAGAAATAATGTAATTTCAGTAAGTTAAGTCAAGTCCAATATTTGCGAACGTATATTGGAGCTGGATACACAGTAGGGGGAATATATAACAAAAATACATATATGAACATTGAAAGCATATGGAGTAAATGCATATGTGATAAAGTCTCCCCAAAAACATGGTTAAACCAAGCAATGAAACAATGCTTTTCCTGTTGTTCTTCAACTTGAAGTCATCATGAGGCCTTCAACAATAAGATTTGCTCTTACCTCGTAGTAAGCTCAAGGCGATCTCTAGCATCGGTTTGAAATGTATTCATTGTTAAATATCGAACAACGCTTGGAAATAACAAAAAAACAAAATGTCAAAATCTGAATGTACTATAGCGTATTATATACTCTCTCAAGAACATTACACCATAAATTAAAAATATGGAGACATGCAATGAAGGGATATGGAGTAAATGCACATAAGATAAAGTTTCTACAAATACGTTGTAAAACACAGCAATGGAACAATGCTTTCTTTGTTGTTCTTCATCTTGACGTCATCACAAGGCCTCCTACAATGAGCTTTGCGCATACCTCATAATAAGTTCAAGACGGTCCCCAACACCGGTTTGAGCAAAATTCATTGCTTAATGTCGAACAAGATAAGCAATACAAAGGCGACATAAATAGACACAACACGACAAACAAACAAAAAAGGACACAAAACTTAAGGGCCCCATAAAACAAAAGCTTCAGAACTGAGGCTGCTCTTCTTCAACATATGAGAAAGATATAAGTGGTCAAGATGACCATCTGCAAAAACTATATTATATTTACAATCTTGAACTTGAATATTTAGCTATGATTGGGTTTTAAACAAACTGAAATGCAAGCCACATTAAAGAGCTTCTATACCCTCTTTGAATATATATAGAATAATGGTAGTTTTGAAGGTCGAGACAGAAAATATCACAGTATCGCGGCGAGTGCGATAGGACGAGCTGTAATACTAGTGATATTTTCTGTCGAGACCTTCAAAACTACCATTATTGTTTTTATCGGCAACGTCGTAAGAGTCATGATGTCAATTTCATGACGTCATTGCCTGATATTTTCTTGTATCAGGTCAGTACCGTGGAGATACTGACAATATCAGTCAGTAAGATCAAAGAGAAAATGTACATATTGCCGATAAAAGTTATTGACGACAGTTGCAACATCAAAGAACTTGTAAACTCTTAGCTAGTACTCAAAGAAAGGTGAAATTAAATGTAGGGTAAATTATTGATTAAACGAACCTGCGGAAAGGAAACAAAAGTCGTTTCGATTTAATAAAACGTAGACATTTTGAGATATTTATTCTTGAACAAGATGACTTAAGATGTTGTTGTTAAAGCTAGGAAAATTTGAAAATAGGTTGAACAAGCAGTTTTGATTTATTTACTTCGTTACGCAAAGATTGAATTGGCAAGTGTAGTGACATATTTTCCATTGATTTTGTATACACTTCGCAACACAGTCTCTTTGTTTTGACGTAGATTTCAACTACATGTAGACGTTTTTGAATACCTCATTGAAGCCCACCTTGATTTCAAAAAGGGAAAGATAACAAGAAACACGAACAATCCGGAAATCACAATCATGCCACAATCCGGAAGAGAACAGCACAAAAATTATTAAGACAAAAGACGAACGTAAAGAACGATAAGAAAATTGGATACCCATACTTAATACCGGCACTTGAAAAGTTAGCAGTAGATTTAAGCCTATTAAAGTTTACCAAGTTTCCCCTTTCTCTATCCCGTTTTGCAAGTTGTATAAACATACAGATAAAACCTAACACAGGTAGATTACTAACTCCAAAACCACTTTTATTTACGGCATATATTTTTGCTAGAGTGTTTAGAGTGTTGAGTTATATAGAAGCAATATTTTCAGCAAGTTGAACATCAATTGTCGTAGATTAAAATTTTCCTTATATTCATATCATACCATTTCAAGCATGCCCTTATTCATTATGAAATACACGTTTTAATCTGTTTCGTGAAAAAATCATTTTAGCCACTTACATTGTCAAAAAAACAGTCTACTCCATCAGAGGCGGCTTCTTTCAGAGCCTCATCTAAGTCTTTAATCTTATAATTATAAACGAAATCAAATCCTAATTCCTTTATCCATTTATATTTGTCATCATCTCCAGCAAAACCAATTACTTTACATCCCTGGAAAACAAAAAAAAATAAAATCACTTTGGTGTGTTAATAATGCTGTAAAACACGTTTTGGATAACAAAATACCGAAGATTCTGTGAATGTAGTTTCCGCATATGCGCATTTCGACAACTTATGTCCCTTCAGTACAGATTAAATCAAAACATTTGGAAATCCATACACCGAAATATGTAAAAGCTGAGAGAGAACAAATTACCAATAGGATCTAAAAAGGAGAGCCAAAATTAGCTAAAGACAGAGGTGTGCCAGAGGGAGATACTACTTAAGTTTTAACAAAACTTTCGTAAATTTAGATATTGCATGGAAGTGAACTAACTAAACCCATTCACATTGATGTTATACAGAACAGTTGAAAAGGAACGATAAAGTTGTACGATGTGGTCTTGATGACATCTTTGTAATGATGAGTTATTCAAATCATACAAGGTTATCAAAATTATACAAGTTCAGAGAAAAGAGCCAAGACATCAAAAGTGGAAATATAAGTAGCCACAACGAAATTTACCGCGACTTTTTACCAAATATCTTTTTAGTAAATGTTAAAGGCTGTGACATGGCATATACCAATAGAAAACTGGGTTTTTTTTTTTTTTTTGCATTACGATAATTTACCAACAAAAGTTGAAAAGGTTTCCCATTATCCTTCTATCTTATTTTAACAGGAAAATTGAGTCGAAAACAGGCATTTTGGCTTTCTATCGATTAACCAAAACACTTTGGTAAGAGCCTCAAGGGCCTGTCATACTATAACGTTCTAGCCAACGTATGCCGACGTTCGCGAATTTTCGTAAGAACGTTGGCACACGACGAAGAAATTGAAGAAATTCTCTCATTGGACGCATTCATAATGTCAGGCTTACGACCTACAACGCACGGAAAACTTACGCATAGCTTGTCTGCAAAGCTCACAAAACGTGTACCAGCATATGACAACGCTTCAAAGGCGTTTTACTAGCGTTCCTGACGTACACTGAACGCATCCGTAATGGACTTTTAGCATCCAAAGTGCGTTTGTATAGCGCTTTTGCGATCTTTCGACAAATCAGCTGCCATCGAAAAATACGGCGACTTTGCAGGTGTGATAGGTCCCCAAAATTACAAAATTTATTCTTAAAAAATATGTCAGTGTGATGCTGAAATAAAGCAGCATTTTACATTCCTTTGGAATTTTGTCTTGCTCTTTAATCATTATTTTTATAATAAACATCGGCTAATACGTTACTCTTTTGTTACAAGGATGCTCGGTTTGCTTTCTTTACATGTTTAAAGCAATTTCCGAGAAACTATTACATATCGCACACATTGCGTGCATAGCGTACCTCCAGCGTTCGTCTAACTTGTGCATAACAACACGTTTGCGAACGTCGTGAAAGTTTGAGCTTTTCAAAATTTTCCAACGCACCCAACGTTCAACAACGCACACCAACGTGTGTGGACGTGAATGTAATGTACTAAGAACGTGCCTCTTACTTATACAACGCTAACCGGCGTGTACGAAAATATTCTAGGTTCAGTTTTACATCAATGAATGTCAAGATATAGATAATTGCCAAAGTGTGGTCAAGATTTCAGTATAAAAACAACTACGAACAACAATAAATTTGTCCTATCATTTTCTTATCGTTTGTACTCTATAGGAAGGAACAATTGCAGCCTTATGAGAGCAGTCTTGAATTATACAAATAAGTAATAACATTTCTTTTTCTCTGAGTGCTACGCTCTCAGAGATAAAGAAATGTTATTACAACTCATATATCCCAAGTCTATGGACATCTGCTGTCATATCTACATTTATTCAGCACTGACTACGTCAAACAAAACATACGGGAAAAAGAGAATAACTCATATTTACAAAAATATCCGACCATATATATGAAGATGCATAACAACTCAACTAACTACAATTCCACCATCTTGAACAAATAACTAAATACAAAGTTACTGTGAAATGAGTCGAAACGTTATTTATAAAAGATGGATCAAGGTGTGCATGTCGATAAACTGCTTGAATAGCTTATGTGCTGAATCATACGAACCTTTATTTTGGCAATTTGTCCAACAAGACTACCAACAGCACCAGCTGCACCACTTACAACAACTGTTTCACCTTCTTGAGGTTTGCAAATTTCCAAGAATCCAAAATAGGCTGTCATTCTAGAAGTTGATATTCACTGAATAAGATTCTTTGGTGGTAAGTAAGTAAATGATTATACGCAATTTCAAGTTTGCATTCAGTTATCGAATCATTTGGTATTTAGTTATCTGCTATGACCCAAAATGTTGATTTAACTACCAACTATGAACCAGAAACATGTTCACTATAGTGTAACTTTGTCAAATCTGCTCACCTGTTTACATTGTACTAAATCTAGCATTGAATTGTTTTATCATCACTATCGAACCAGACATATTCGTGGCTATGATATTTTATTTTGACATATATCTACATGACAAGCCATGTTTGTTGACAACCCACTATCATTGTTGAAGATAAGGGTGGATGTAGCGTTGCTCGACATCGCTAGGGCTGGTTTTCATCTTACTGTGAGTTATGAGCAAAGCTATGTTGAATTCCTCAAGATGAAGCACAACAACAAAAGCGTTGTGCCATTGCTTTGTTTTACCGTGTAATTGTACCGACTTTGTCTCATGTGCATTTACTTCATATCCCTTCATTGCTTATATGACACATGATGCACGCAAAGCAGCAGAAGTTTACCTTGTCGAAACACTCGGTCTTACTTCTAACGGGCGCATTACATTTGGGCAAAATTGTCACGTTTGGGCAAATAAAATAGTAACGTTTGGGCAAATCATATTTTTGTTACCTGAGTCTTCCATACTGGTAATTACTAGTAAAAATAGGTAAATTAATTATTGTTTAATAAACTCTTCCGTATATTGTTTAATTCACCCCTATGGCATTTACACTTGGAAGGTTCGGACGTAAAGATGTGATGATTTTGCGAATTATGTGCTTAAAACCTACATAAACGGAACTCACTTTCCACCTCAAATCTGGGAAATAGAACCATCGGAGACATAAAGAACCAAGAATGGTGCTGAGTCCTTTCACGCTCATTTTAACGAACAATTGTATACGTCCCATCCGACAATATATTTTCTGAACTTAAACATAGGCAGTATATCAAAAGACTTATCCTGCTCAAAATCCTACTTCCACCTCCCCGTGTTTTGCAGGGGGTAGACGATATCTGGAGAACGGAAGAGGTATTAAAGTGTTAAATATATAACTTTACATTTTTATCATGTATTTCAGCATCTTGTTATTTTATGAAAAGATGTATTTTTGCCCAAACGTTACATTTTATGCATAAGAATAGCTCAGGTAAGACAAATATTTTTGCCCAACGTAACATTTTTATTTGCCCAAATGTAATGCCGATTTGCCCAAATGTTAACAGGTTCATGTGAACATTTCCGTACTATTCTCGAAATTATTTCTGATAACGGATGAAGATGAAGAACAACAATTGGTTCTATCATATATTTGTAGAGACTTTGTTTCATGTGCATTCATATCTTTCATTGTAAATTGTGTATTTGTATACTGTTTTCGTATATAAACGCACATCATCACGAACAAAGAATAAATAAACCGAGGCTATACATCAAGACAATCTTGTGCATTTGTATGTATATTGCATCAATATCTTGGAGTGTCAAAAGTGTTTGATTCGGTCCAATTTTTTAGCGAGTGGTTGTAGGGAATTCAAAACTCGACAAAGTGCTACAGAATCACGTTAGGTGTAAACTGTCTGAATACTGTGAATAACCAAGGTATTGTTGGAACCACTTTCGTACCAAATTGGACTCAGATGTACAACCGAGATACTAGATACTTGTATGTGGAACAAAAGTCAAATATTTATACCCTGGCATGCCCATTACTCCAAGTGCAGTGGACAGGGGCAGGTCGTGAAGCTCTGGCATTCTATGTACTTTTTCTGATGTAATAATGGAACGAGTCCTCCATCCAGAATAACTTCTTATAATCGTTCCTACTGGAAAGTCCTTGTTCCTGCTCTCAATAACTCTGAATAAAAGAAGGTACAAATACCATATTAGGTTTATGAAAATAGTTTATAAGTTTGAATTGTATTCTGAAGAACATAGTTAAGATATGATTCAGAGATATGAAAATGAAAATAATTTTTAGCAATCTTCCCATTCACCAGGATTTGAATAGACACTTTTCAGTAGATAAAGAGTTACCAAATTAACAAACACCGACTATGACTTTTAATTGGCAGAGTGTCGAATGTCACGCGTGGAACAGACCGTGCTTACCATTCCAGAACACCTGATGTAACGTAGGGTTTCACACTGCTAGAGCATTACTTTTTAGTTTTAAGCCCATCTTGGTCATTTCATGCTTTTGTTTTGGCTATGTCATGGTTTTAAACTGAATTGCTGTATTTTTTTAATATTTTTTTTTTGGGGGGGAGGGGGAGAATTTGCCCCTGTCTCCCTTTTTGTTTCGGTATTCGTTTGCTGATGTACTTAACATGATAATCCAATACGAGGCTCATCTTGGCCAAAATATTGCATTAAGTAGAAAAACTTTATGTCGAGACATTACTTGTGGTTGTTGTAGAATATAACGTACTTTTAGAAAATTGGCTACCATTATCTTCGTGTAGATTACAAAATTTTGTCTCTGAGTCTTAAAAGGATTGTTAAGGAAAAAACAATGAGACTGAGTGAAAACATGCATGCCATATATATTTTTAGTATATTCATTTTTAAATGAACGAACTGATTTTGTTCCATTTATAGATTGATTTACCGTATACATTTGGAGTCTTCTACCTAACGTTACGAAATACCATGTTTTATCGGTAATTTTTATTTCACGAAAGGATATGGAGTAAGTGAACATGAGACCATAAGACATATGTTAACTCCAACTGCAATAATTTTAATGAGCTGTATGGCCATTTCGGAAATTAATTCCTCATCAGCAGCACTAGAACCCAAACAAAGGAAATCCATATTCGAAAAATGTTTAAAATGCATAAAACCAAACGAAATCCGAATAATTTGTATGAATTTCCTTTGATCTACAGAGACTGATATACTCAGTATCACCGAACTGGACATTATCACGAAAATATCGGGTCACTGTGAAGGCGTCACGTGCGGGTTGCTAAGCTGACGTCATGTTCTGTACTCTTTGTCGTAATCATACGCATTAGACGTTGAACGCAGAATGCATTTAAATTATTGCAATAAACAATAGATTAACTGTGCTTAAATAGAAATTTCAGTTTATTACAATTTGTTTTAGACTTCTTTCCATGATTTTGTGAATTACCGATAAAAGAAATATAGGAAATTTTGTTTTTGATACGGACTTTATCACGGCGTAACGCATCAAGCTCACCCTAACGGGCTCACTTGATACTTGCCGTGATGAAGTCCGGATCAAAAACAAAATGTCCTATATTCCATATATATATCCACCAAATATGTCTGAGGTGAACATATTTTTAATTTATAACGAGTGTAATGTAGTCGTAGATTGGAGCACCTTTTTTACATTGAATTCAATTATTTTAAAAACATACTTTGAAATCTGTTCACCATACATTGTATCACCGACCTCTGCTCTAGTTATCCTCCTTAACCTGAAGTAAAAAAACATAAAACTGTTTGGGCCTTGTATTCTTCAGTATATGAAGAGTACTGTATGTGCAAAATAGTTATTTTTGATAAAGGCAGAAGAAGTAGATTCTTTCATTTTGTTCTGTATAATATCGACTAGAAAGGTCAAAATCAAAGTCCACACTGGCGGATCCAAGGTTGGGGTTCCGGGGGTTGGACCCCATCTTTTCTGGACAATCATGCATTTTTTTATGAATATCCTAGTGTTTTACTAAGACATACCCCAAAAAAATTTCGCTCCTCGCTCCGCTTCACGTTATTTAACATCCCATTTGGACCCCCCCCCCTTTTCAAATTGCCTGGATCCGCGCCTGAAGTCCATCACTGTAACATACTTTCAAATGTAACCAGAATTATAGTCTATCAATACGACAAACAAATGTTATATATCGACAAGAGAAAACAAAATCAAATTTCCAAAATATGCCCAAAACAAGTATGGCAAGGATCAAAAACATTGACCATCATTAGCATACCGACGAGAGAAAACAAAACCAAAGTCCATCGATATAACAGAAATCAAAACAGAAGAAACAGAAGGAAATCGCTTGAAAGAAAAATTATTCATGAGCCTTTGCTCTAGCTCTTGTTCTTATTTTTCACATCGTTAATGCTCTTGAACAATATCTTACCTCATATATGGATCTACTGACAGATACTGTGCTTCTATCAAAATTTCTGAAAAGTGTGCAATAAATGAATGAAATTATTTTTGACTTATTGTCCAACAAAATTCTTGTCTTATAAAGTTCAACAATACACATATTTCAATTATATACATTCAATTCTTCTAAATGAAGAACAACAATAATAGCGCTATTCCATTGCTTTGTTCTATTGTGTATTTGTAAAGATTTTGTCTCATGTGCATTTACTCCGTATCTTTCATTGTTTACATACCATGTATTCTGTAATTTAAGATTAAGTAAATTCTTATTGTCCTTTATAGCTGTTGTTAGCTGGTATGTGCAGTGCACATTGAAACCGAAATATCTAATTTTATCCTTTTTTAACTTTCAAAATGTTGCATAGCTGAAGATGCAAGAAATGAGTAAATAAATACAGAATTACTATATTGGAAAAACAATATTTTTTAGGAAGAATATAGGTAACATTATGATCCGTCATGTATCGAATGTTGGTCACGGTCTGGTATCTTTCAGGAATGGTGGCATTGAAGATTTTCAAGTTAGGGAAATGAAATTTTTAAAATGTAGTGAGCTATTACTTTTCATCGCACATGCTTCTTCCAGTGCATATACTTTGTGTGGTTTATCCGTCAGTGATTTTGATAATCTTTTCGTTCAATTTGAAGATTTGTTTTTTTATTCTTAAAATTTTACATGATTTTAAAACGTAGAAAAGGTTACAAAATGCCTCTGGTTAAAAGCAGGACAAAATATATTGTCCCTGTTAAAAGCAAATATCCGCATAAATTATTTCAGAAAAGTATGCAATCTTTTCTATGTCTCGTATAGTTTCATTTGTCACCTGTAAGGCCTTGGATACCTTGTTAATTTGTCACCTGTTACGACTGAATTAATAGTTTATTCCAATGCAGTGTACATGTTGTCTGACAGATGTCGAATTATTGTCAAATATACAACCGTGTACAGAAATTTTGAAACATACACCTTTGTAAGTTATCCGCAAACCTTTCCCAAAGCCAAAAAACAAACCTTCTTTCTATCTTTTTGTCATGACTTTCTGACAAAAATAACTGGAGGAACATGCTACAGCCATTTTCTTAGCAAAAAAAAATCGTAATACTTTAACAAACCTCCGTCTTTAAAATCGGGCAGATCTTCTTCTTCAACTATTAAATCACCATCTTTTGGGGTTCCATCAAATAATTTCTTTATCTTCCATGATTTTGTTTTCACCATTTTCACCCTTTGTTTTACTTATTTTTGTATGAAGTGAGTGTTACTTGATCCTGTTCTAATCTATATGATAAGTTTTTTTTTCAAGCCTTTAACCACAAGTACACTTAGATATGCGAAGAAGCGTACCATGTGCAATACATTGTATATTAATTTCTGCATGTATAGCACATTCGTCGTTTACTAACTACCTGTTATTCAGTATTCATATAAAAAGAACCAACACTTCAAAAATGGGTGTCCAAGGGTTCCAAAAAGGGCTTACAGACCACATGGTAATAAGGGGTATAATGACAAGTTTGTCTAAATTCTAAACATGATTTTAAAATTTCCAAGAAAAAGGGGCTCTACCACAGGAATTTCCCCTTTTTATTATGAAATTGAATACCGTTTGAAACGAATTTATTGGGGTATAAACTGGACCACTTCACTCAATCAAATGGACATTTCTTTTTATATTCGACCTTTTATTTGTTTGTGGGTGACTTGGTCCGGTTTATACTCCAATATATTCATTTTGAACTGTGTTTAATCCTTCAGTTACTTCTTTTAAATTGGTGAGAAGCAATTAAATTCTTATCTATATAATGCCAATCACACGATTTTGTCTCATGTGCATTTACTCCATATCTATCATTGTTTACATACCATGTATTCTGTAAATGTCAACATCATTTAAGATTAAGTAAATTCTCGATTGTCCTGTATAGCTGTTGTTAGCTGGTATGACACCGAAATATCTAATTTTAACCTTTTTTAACTTTCAAAATGTTGCATAGCTTAAGATGCAAGAAATGAGTAAATAAATTCAAAATTACTATATTGAAAATTTATATTTTTTTTAGGAAATATAGTTAACATTATGATCCATCATGTATCGAATGTTGGTCACGGTCTAGTATCTTTCGGGAATGGTGGCAAGATTTTCAAGTCTTTAAAATGTAGTGAGCTATTACTTTTCATCGCACATGCTTCTTCCAGTGCATATACTTTGTGTGGTTTTATCCGTCATAGATAAGGTATTTTTACAGGAATAAAGATGAAAATCTGCCTTAACTTTATTAAATTTTAATATCTCAGCTCAATACTTTAGCTTTCCTCATATAGATGACATGACATGCGAATGAAACTTTTTTTTTTCTTTTTTTTTTTTTTTTTTTTTTTTGCTAGAATAAAATTTTGAAACAAACATCTTTGTGTGTTATCCACAAAACTTTCCCAAAGCCTAAAAAATACTTCCATCTATCTGTTTCATGACTTTCTGAAAAAAATTACTCCTATAGCCATTTTCTTAGCATACTTGTGCAAAGGAAATTCTTATTACTTTAACGAACCTCCGTCTTTAAAATCGGGCAGATCTTCTTCTTCAGCTATTAAATCAAAACCATCTTTTTGGGTTCCATCAAATAAGTTCTTTGTCTTCCATGAATTTGTTTTCACCCTTTGTTTTATTTATTTTTGTATGAAGTGTTACTTGATTCTATTCTAATCTATATGAGAAGTTGTTTTTTTTNTTTTTTTTTTTTTTTTTTGATTTTGCTGAACCGCTCACGGTTCAGTCATAGTCATACTTTATTGGTCATTAATTCCTCTTGAACATGGGTAACTTGAGAAGGAAAGAATCAAATACGGAAAGGACTTGAACTGGTACGGAATTAACTGTCCTCTTGACTGAAAATTAAATGTATATAGCCCATTTATATATAGTCATGGGCTATCAAGGGGTCATTAAGTATATATTTATCTTCAATTCTAATTTTCAGAGGTTAGCCATATTGCTGTATTTTTTTTTATCCTCTAAAAATAAGATTACTGTAAAAATAAAATGGTTTAAATATAATAAAAAAAATATATGTATAGCAATATAATACATCGGCAAACGAATACCGAAGCAAGAAACGAGGAAAAGTGAAATTCTAAAATCATAAATCCAAAATTACTGCAATTCACAGCAACACAGATTGAGACAATATGACAAAGACAAAACAAATAAACAAAAAATGAACAAGAACGCCACAAAACTAAAGCACTAGCAGTGTGAACCCCTATAAAAACTTAGGTATCATCAGGCGCCCCGGAAGGGTAAGAATAATCTGCTCCACGCGTGGCACCCGTCACACTGCCAGTGAAAGTCCAGTTTTTACACAGTCGGTGTTAGTCAGTCCGGTAACAAACTCTGGATCTATTCAAAGATATCTGTTCTCATTTGTGAAACAGAAACATTGTAATGGTCTGTCAAATCGTGGTGACGACCATAAAACTTCTTAGTGACAATTGCAACAGTGACTCAACATACCTTTGGTGTATAAGTTTTTGAGACAGTAATTTCGCTCTGTTGACAAAATCGCTGTACAAACTACAGGCGCGGCAATAGCTAATGAGTTGTGAAATGTACACGCCATATGCCGGAGTGAGAATATTACTGCTCAAAAACGGGAAGTTCACTATTGGAAAGTCGAAATAATCACGCTTGTCGTAAAGTTTTGTTTTCAGACGTCCAGAACTGTCAGTGTAGAGGTATAGGTCCAGATATGATGCTGATGATGTTGTATCAGTGGTCTCTTTAATTTCGAGTTCATTTGGGTATATAAGATGAAGGTTATCCTTAAATTGAGGATTGTTCAGAGAAAGAACAGCATTTATATAACGGAAACTGAAATTAAAGGATTTGGCTAGCTTATTGTCTTTTTTCTGAACTAGCCCTTTTGTGAACCTGGCGTCATACGAATAAAGAAGCAAAGCTGCTAAAAGTGGCGCACAATTAATCCCCAAAGGTATTCCTATTGTCTGCTGGAAAACTTGTCCTCCAAATTCTATAAACATGGTATCAATCAAGAATTCCAGCATTGCAATGGCATTCTCATCTGTATACTTTTTATGGCAATCAGTGTGATGTTTAACAAGTTAGGCCCCATCTTTACCTATCACTAAATATGAATATCTTCTTTCACCCTTTTTAATACAGAAAGACTGATGTATTAAATCCAGGAAAACTGACTTTAGCTTATCATGTGGAAGAGTAGTATAGAGAGTAGTAAAACCAAATGTTTTTACACTGTTGCAGTGGTTGACTTCAGTTGAAGATAGATCTTCTAATAAGTCCTTTGAGTTTTGAGAATCCACATCTGATTCACTCCACTTGTTGAGTATGTATCTTGAGGCCATCTTTGACTGCAGTAAGTACTGAAGTGAAGACCTTAGAAAGGGGTTTTGTGCATTTGGCAGACCCAGCAATGTATCTCTGTTTGCAAGGGCATTTATGTAATTTAAGTACCCAGTAGATACAAGGCAGGTTGTTGTTCTCTTCAGTCAAACTGATACCAAAGGAAGACAATACTGATTTGTGATTGTTTAGTATGTCTTCCCTTGGAATGGTGGAGAGTTTTTATGTGGGGTTGCCAAATGAATTGTCAATGCCCATCTCCTCCATTAAGCAGTCAATGTATTGTCTTTTGTAGATAAATGTGATGTTGTCTTGGGCCTTGTCATCTGGTACAATGACATATTTGTCATGGAGGAAGGAAAATGTTTTTTCTGCCTCGGGGTCATCGAATATGCTTCTTGAATTGGGCTCATGACTGTCTTAAGGAGCCTCATTCGAGCTACAATTAATGACTTAATGGACCTGATCCAGTCTGACAGTGTTACAGCCTTTTCCTTCTCTTTCTCAGTCCATTGTTTGGCATATTCCTCAACTGTGTCCATCAATATTTTAAGGTTATGTTTCCAATTGATGGGTTGGGGTTCACGATATTTTGGACCTTTTGGGAAGAGGTCACGTAGTTTCTCTTTGTGTACGATGTTGAGGTCCCCTGTTATAACATGACCAGCAGTAGCGTACATAAATTGGGAAGAGAGACAAAAACAATCAGGTGGTTTTGATTTAAAGTGATCAATTTGGATATCCTGCAATACCCGTTTTTGATTGAAGATGTTAGTTGCAATTGGTTTTGTATATGTATAAGATATAAGAAGAACTGTTTGGTCTTTAAAGTATGGGAGTACCTTGGTGGTAACATGTTTAATATGAAGAATATTGCCGAGATTGATGGCATCTAAGCCTTTGTTTGTAAATTTGAGTTTTAAGAATG
>MJUU01014783.1:0-36713 GCA_002080025.1 Modiolus philippinarum | reverse complement strand
ATAACCAAAACGGGTTGAAAGGAAAGTGTGCTCAACGTTTCGGCCAGTACGGCCTTATTCTAGGGGCAACATGGACAGAAAAATGGAAAAAGGTGTAGAGGATACAAGAGAAGACTACTGACTAACGTGTAACGAAAATCACCTGTAAAAATCATGCTTAATCTTGAACTTAAACCACAAAGAAAACAAAACATTTGTATACTGTACTGTGCAATCGTGTAATTTCAAATAAAGTGAAATAATAAAATGGACTGTTTTTTAACATTCATGACAAAGAGTCGGGAAATATGTCCAGCCTCTCAGCCGGTATTTTTTGGCAAATACCCCTCAACAACATGATATATTTCTATAAAATTATAGATTCAGTTCTCCCACCGTAGGGGTGAAAGATCACAGAGATATAATGGAGCTTTATCAAATAAATCATGTTTTCCTTTTCGCCTTCTCTAAATCCCAACTTGTTTCGCAATAGAAAGATTTGCGACTTCCAAACATGAGTAAACTAGATACAGCATGATCCGTACTGTCTCCAGTTGTCTATTTTCTAGCTTAGAGGATTTTACAGTATACCACACACATCAAGTAATTGACACGCGCATTCCATTGGGGGCCTTAAATTTTGTTCCAATTGTACCCACTACTACTACGGAGAACATGTTATTTTTCACAAATACCGACTTCATAATTTCATTTATGTATACATTTACTCCATATCCTTTCGTAAAATATAAAAAAAATACATGTATGAGATTTGCTTTCTGAAGCAAAACTGATTCCAAAATGTTTATGGGATGATACAATATCAACATCTTCATTATCAAATATATGTCAGTAAGAGATGGATTCTTTTTATTTGAACAAAACAAAAAATATAGCTTTAATTTTATTCGGAACTTTTTTCACCGACATTTGATTTATTTTAGGGGCTTGCCCACCGTATAAAAAAAAACAACAAAATGTCCTGGTGGAGTGACCGGGAACATAATCCTGATGATTGATGTGTACATGATATAAAAAGTTGTTTGTGCAAATTATAACAACTTTTTAGTAATGTTTTTGTTTTGTTTTGCTTGATTATTTTTAATATTAACGTACTTTTTTAAATTATAAACAGATAAATGACACATAAACAGGAAATTTTACTTTTTTACAGAGAAAGTTAAAAACTTGGTGAACTGGTTTGAGCCTGTTTGGGTTGACAGTCGGCACGTCTTACTATATGCCATTTCATTTTAACGTTGAAACCTCGATGCTTCAGTGTGTTAATACAAACAATTTGATTGGTTCTTTACTTAAAATTATTATAAAAAAAGTAACGCGTTAATTATTGAAAGTAGCGCGTTAGTTTTGAAAGTAACGCGCTACATTTTCTAACGCGTTAGTTAGTTGAAATAGCGGGGTACTTTTAAAAAGTAGGGCGTTACTTTCAATACGTAGCGCGTTATTTATCAAGAGTAACGCGTTACTTTGTCAATGTTAGCCGTTAGAAAATGTAGCGCGTTAGAAATAACGCAATTATGACATGAACGGCCACTGATACAATAGAATAAACCGGATTATTAATACCCAAACCACCCCTTTCTCTGTCCCATTTCCCTAGAAAAAAAGCAGACTAAATGTAATTTTGAAAGATGGATAAAAAAAGTGCACGCCGCTAATCAGCAAGCTAGATCAAGTAGCCTGTAGTTTGCTGGAAAAACACTTTTTTCACTACGGAAGAAAATCATTTCCCGAAGAGTTTTGGTAATGAATAATTATGTTTATCACTAGACATCGGCACTATCAGTGAGAGGCTAGTATGCGTGTAATATGCGTGTAAAACCTGACTGTATACTCTCTGTATATTTATTTATTATTTAGGTAATCAGTATGAATAATGCGTTTGTTGAAAGTAAATAAAAAAAGTTAAAAGGACATGTAAATTGACACAATCTATGTCGGTTAATCGGGATATATCATTATATTTTTACTTTTTGTCTTATACTGTAGGTATTTGTATGAGGTTGCCTAGAAATCGCAAAATCGACCGTGTATTACGTCATAGCTTTAGTCAAAGAAAAAACGTCCATATTTAAGTGGAATTTTTAAGATAAACTTGGGTTTTTACAATTTGTTGATATTTTGTTAATGTTTTAAGGCAAAATCAGTTTTTTACAATTAACAAAACAGCGGATAAAAAGTAATGAATTAAAGCCACCTCCTGCTTCTTTATTTAATCACTAAATTGAGTGAAAATTGCAAAAATAAATTTGCCTTTGCCGGGATGTTTTATGGGAGTACAATAAGACAATAAAATCAGCATGCAAGTTTTGTAATTAGTTTGTTTTAAATGAACCGCGTTTCTTTTCTTACCTTTCTTACCCCATACTTTACTAATTTATTTAAAAATATCTTTAATATATTTCCTTCGAACTTTAGCAAAACATTTCTTAAGTGCCACATACCCCCTCCCCCTCAAAAACAAATATTGGCGAGTTTCAACAATGCATTTCAACAACACGTGGTTATCATTTTCTATTGGTCAATTCGGTCAAGCGTAAAAGTGCACGTACTCTTGATCTATCAGTATACAATTGATTTTATAAATCAAATGTGATTACGTATGTGTATTTACATATGTGGCTGCTCATTTTGTTTTCATAATTTAAACTGTATACATAATAAATCGCTCCTTTAACGCAGTTGTACTGCGTCTGAGTACATTGTAATTATATATATGTTCCCCTGTATGGGGTTTATTTTGCTTAATAAAACCTTGAATCTTGACTCTTGAATCTTTTAAAAAGGAAACAAATGTAAAGTATTATTGCAGTTTCCATACCTTCTACCAGAAAACTTCTGATCCGTCTGGATTTAGATTTAATGACTCATGATAAATAAAATGGATTTTGTTGTAGTTAATTCGATTTAATTAGAAGAAACACCTTAACTTTATTAATCTTCTAGAATATTCCGTTGCGTGTATCCTCTTCAAATTTTGGTTACAAAATGAAAGAAAAGAAGAAAAAAGTAAGCATTTTGAAGAAATTCTTCAATGGTAACTTCTAGAATAAAAACAGGGTAATTTTGTGTCTTATTGCATATCAGTTAAAAATTCTTAGATTTCATTGGATTAGTACTGATCATCTGACATGTAGAATGGTAGCGTATGGAAAGCGCCGGTCCGATTTTCTGATATTGACAGTCAATATCAGCTGGAAAACAGACCGCCAGATTTGAGTTGATTTCCCTCTTATAAAATGTATTGAAGCTTTTTCGTCAATCAACCAATGGAAACAAACAACAATTAACATTATATTTCAATGTTTTAGATTAAGTACGGTAACATTAATCACACATGTTTAAAAATGACAACTTGAAGTTTATTCAATGGAAAACGGTTTAAATGAGAGTTAGTATTTGTAAAGATCTTTTTTTTCTTTCTTTTTTGTTAGATGATTAAACATCAAAGTTCAGCTGCAGAGGAAGACTCTTTTGAAATAAAAGTAACTTTGGCTGTTAAAATAAATCAATTTTCTTGTTTTACATATTTCATTATTTGTTTATTGCTATTGTTGCATAAAACACCAGTTTTGGGGTTTTTGTATAATTTAGAGTAATGTTTCTTCAATGCAATAAACACAATAGTAAATGACATTATTGGCAATATCACAAAATTTTGGCTGCCCTCGGGCTGTGATATGGACCAGGAAACTGATATTACCCTCGCCTTCGGCTCGGGCCATATCAGTTTTCCTGGTCCATATCACAACCCTTGGGCAGTCCAGATTTTGTGATATTGCCTTCAATGTCATTTACTATTGTGTAAATATAAAACAAGATTAAAGTTTGTCAATTTAAAATATAAAAATACCGAAGTTGCAAAATAAACGGTTAATTTTGTTATGTTATACACGTGTTTCAAGGAATGTCAATCCTAGCCATTGTATGATCTTTTGATTTTTAGAATGTTATTAATAAAGGAAACACACCTCTGGCAGTGCTTCCTGCTACGCCAAAATAGAAAGATTTAATTAAAGTTACCTACTTTGAAACAGCGTGGGTTTTGACGTCAATATTTTCATTGCTCAATAAATTAAAAAAAACGGCTCGGGTAGGGTAAAGTAGGAGAGAAACAACAAGTGTTAATTCGGTATATTTTAACAATCGTTTTGTAATAACAAACCATATGCACAATATACCAGTTTCGACAAAAATGCTTGTCTTAAAAAAAGACAAGATTCAAATGGTTGATAATCTCATTCAAACAGGACAAAAATAGTGAAGAGCCAAGCCAAATGGGCGATCCTCCTTTGTGGGTAATAAAAAAGGCTCAATAGCTCTCTGACAGCCCGGAGCCTAGTGAGTGGAGCCAGGAACTCTTTGAGTTAATCCGAAGGCTTAGTGTTGGAGCCCGAGCCCTAGTGTTGGAGTCGGGAGTCCTAGTGATGGACCCCAGAGCACCGCATTAACAAAATATTTGAGTCCGAAACCCAGAGTCTTTGTTATCCCCAAATCATTAGTATCTCACTTTTTAATTCGAAAGCCTCGAAGAGGCTAGAGAATTTATAAAACCATTCGATAGGTGTCACGTGACTAAAATGAGCGTCAAGCCTATTAACCCACTCAAATGAGATGCGTGCTTCCAACGGAAATATAGTGCGTAAGTTTCTTTCAAATTCCGTTTTTTTTTTTGTATACGGAATAGTAACGGTGTTGCTATATAAATTCAATAATAACTTACAGTATACAAATATGAACAGTATTCACGTCCGTGTCTCTATAACGGACGGAACATTTATCAAATTTCAGGGAGGTGCAGATTTCATGTAAGGCCCCTTTTCGAATAAAATGGTCGTCCTCCTAGCACCTAATTAGACATATTAAATCCAAACACCGAAACAAAAATCATCACTTTCGATTATTTTGACGCCATTTTGGAATTACCTTTGTTATTTTATTCATTTTTCATAAATTGCATTTCGAATTTCAGCTCCATCGGAGCTTTGATTTTACATTTAGTTACCTACTTACCTGCTGTATTATAGTCCAACTGAAAAACGGGTTCATTTTGTAGTTCATCAGACACAAAATAAATATAAACAGCTGAAGAATGTGACAAATAATGGAAATCTCTATATCCACAAAACCGTCCAATACGGTAAGAAGAATTGTCGCCACCGGTTCTTATTTCCATATAGTCCCATCTGTTGAAAATATAAAAAAAGTAGGACAAATTTTAACATCGATTAGAAAGAAAAATCATGTTGGTTGCATCTTATTTGTTTACGATATAATAATACTTAAAGTCATACCAGAACACTTGAATATCAAGTCAATGTTTCTGGATTTCGTTGTTGCTTCGAATATTGATACGGGATACCAAGACGCCCAAATAGCTTTCTCCTTCTAGGGTTTTGGCTTTTAACCCCAGGCAACTGGAAACGAGCGATACAACAGAAACTAATAAGTCTACTTCATATATTTAGATCTGTTTCCAGAAATTGATAATTTCATGGACTTATTTTTAGAATTGACGACAAACGTGATGATTTCACATTTCCTATTGTTGGTTATCTATTATCGAGTAGTAAGAACCATTCCGCTTTTCCCTTTGAAACGCGTGTACAGCATAACAAACTTTACTGTTTTTTATGCAACTTCGTTTTTTTTTAATTTTTCATACTTCAAGAACAAGCTTTCAGCTCTACATAGAATTGGGCGCTGGTTTCAAACTTTATTTTGAAAATATACAGAGTACACTGAAGCAATATTGGTTATCAGAAACTGTCGTGATACATCGGCAAACGAATACCGAAGCAAAAATGATAAAAGGGGATTACAAAATAAAATCCAAAATCACAGTAAATCATATCCAACACGAATTGAGACAGCATGGCAGAGAAAAAACAAATAAACAGAAATGTTGCAGAAGATCACAAAACTTAAGTACTAACAGTGAGAACCCCTACAAAAAGTGCTCCGGAAGGGTTAGCATGATCTGCTCCACGCGCTGTACCCGTCACAGTGCCAGTGAAAAGTCCGGTTTTGTCACAGTCGATGTTTGTCAGTCCGGTACTCAACTCTGGAACTATCGACCGTATAACGTCTGTAGTGACAAATGCAACAGTGACTGGACATACCCTTGATGTATAATTTTTTGAGATAGTAATTTCGCTCTGTTGACAAAATCGCTGCACAAACTACGGGCACGGCAATAGCGAGTGAGTTGTGAAATGAAGAGTTATTTAATTTTGACGATTCACTAGATATAGTTATGTCTTAAAAATAAGGTGGAAACGGATTTGAAAACAATATTGGTACAAATTTAAGGAATTCATGTAATTTGAAAATTCACATAGGTCACATATACATACATATATTAGAAAACCTAAAACTAAGCAACAACACCGATACTACCGTTGTGCTAGATCCAATGGGATACGTACAATGTGGCCTAATTATAGACTTTAAAATGAACAAAGTAAATAGCACATTATAATAAGTTTATATTTCGAAACCTGTTCGGTTCTTCATCAAAACACAATAACCTCGAAATCAGTATCATGAGTATTCTTATGGTTGAAGCATAATTGTAAATACATTTTCAATGATGTTCTTGTTATTTCTTGGACGTTTAAAATATTATTCCTTCGAATCCCGCAAGCAAAACGTCAAAAATGTGCAGATTCAAATATATCTATATGAATATATATCCAAAGTGAAAGCTAATCTAAAGGCGAATTTATCCGTATATATCTAATATTTATATATAGACTTCAAAATAACACATTAAAATAACAGTTGATATATCGAAACATGTCCGGTCCTTCATCAAACTCAATAAGAAAGTAAAAATACAGTCAAACAAAACCTTTTTACAAAGACTAGACTATAATGTTCAAACAAAGTATCTAGAGCTACATAAGAATTATCGAGTTTGCAACAATTTCTTTAAAGGGAAAATTCGCGATTTTTCAAATGTTAGCTTAATATGTTCCTTTTGATTAGAAATGTATATACTTCAAGGTCTAAAAATATTTTGCTTGTAATTGTATGTTGTGACAAGTTCAAAACCAAATTACTGTATCAGGGGAAATATCTTTAAAAGTCTGATGCATAGTTTAATTTTGAGGTATCCAATAATCAAAAGGTGTAAATAAACCCCCAAACTAATGATGAAATACTTTCGTTCAACAAGAAGTTATAGGATTGAAATGTTTTTGGCAGAAAATATATTAAAGGCGCAAGTCTCTTTTTTAAAAAGAGCGTAGAAAATAATAGGACGAAACGTCTGAACGGATGTTACATAAGAAACAGTTATTGGAATCAAAGAATATTTGACTTTGACGTTAGAATTCATTTAACAAAAAATATATCCCGAAGTATAACATGTACGCTTTTGAACTGTAACAACTGATATTTTTTAACACGTGGAAAGATCAAATGCAGACACTTTTCAAGGACTTTTATGTCTGTAGGACTGTTACGTCACAACTCCTAAATATCATTGTTTAGATAAATGAGACAAAATGCGTAAGTTGAAGCATTTAAGCCAAGGGGTCTGATGTTCAAGTAGCAAAATATGGAAATTCGAGTTTGTTTTCGGTAGATGAAAATATTAACAACTTGGTTTATACAGTGCAGATGAAAATTAAAAAATTGGAATACACATTTTAAAATATATATATGATGGTCGTAACAGAACATCTTAAGTCGGTAAAGGAGACCCCAAAATCAGCTAAAAATGTTACTTTACACGAGAGTGTCACTAGTAATATATATAGTCTTATCTCTAATACAAAGTACATGTAAAATACATAAAACATATAAGCAATAAAACATTATATCGGTACTTTGATCTCTTGAGGCAATATTTTGAGTATTTCCTACTGCCCGAATACAAAAACATATTGGAAAAAAGTAACTTAAGCCACGCCTACATTGTCAATCAGTGCATCAATGTAAACAAAGAAATATACATCTACAAAAACAGTAAAGGCCCGCACAATTTTTTTACTAGTCATAGTCAATTTCATGATTTCTTCAAAATTGATTTTCATTTATTCAAAATTTGTTGTATCAAATGATTTCGTACATTACAGATTAAAAGAATAATAGAAGTTTTCATTCGGATACTTCAAATATTGTCTCCAATAAAAGACTCGCACACACAGTGGGCTCGTCTATTATGTCGACAATATTTTTTTGTATCCAAACAAAACTTCCATTATTCTATTTAAAACGAGAGCCATTCTGTTTAGAATTACAAGAGACTTTTTCAAACATAATTCAAATTCATATATACTGAAATATAATTACAAATAGAAATTTTTACTATTTACAAATTAAGTAATTTCTGTGAATATTAAGAATCAGGTACAGCAGGTTCTCGCACATGCTTTTAAAACATTTTCATCGCAGTTTAAGAATACTTTATTCTGTTTATTGTTAAAATCATGAAAATCATTGTTATAAAATTCTGCCTTTCTATAAAACTTTTCTGATATTTTTTTTACATTGGACAGTATAGTAAAACATATAATTCTTCTTCAATACATGTTTTTATAACTTAATGGAATTCCAAATGTTTTGGTTTGATCTGCACTGATGAGACATAAGTTGTCGAAATGCGCATATGTAGAAAATAAATTAACAGTAACTTCGGTACTTTGTTATTTATAGAAATGAAAATTTCTGTCTGATAAGTTTAAATTTTCATAATTCAAACTATTTAGGTTTTTTATATTTTTTTTTCTTTTGACATTTAAATATTAAATTGGCCACTTGTTGTTTATAAAAAAAAATGTACATGATGGATACCAGGCGACGAGGCATTAAGTTTTACCCTTGTCTGTCCGTCCGTCCGTCCATACGTACGTCAGAAATTTTTGTCAAAGATTTCTCAGCTAGTGTATATAGTGATGATTTGATATTTGGTCTGAGGCTTTGGTATGAAATGTTGAACCGTGTCTCCCCTTTTTAAGTCCGTCAAATCTACTTACCATTTGCCGATATCTATCTTTCGTGGCATCCGTGGCAAATGGACGCAATTTCTTTATTAAGTTTCGTACTACGAGACATTTTAAAGCAAAGTGTTTCTAATTATTGAATCATATTGAAACATTTAGGATTACATGAAGCAATACTATAATATTTATGATATTGATAAACTGGATAATTCATTACAAGAATACTTTAATTTTTGTACAAAGAACAGTCTAGAGGCTTTTAGACTTTAATGATGCGGAGAGCATAGATATATATTTGCGAAAGGAAACAGCTTTAAAGATATGTTGTAATATAATACTGATCTAACCACTATTGATCTAAAGTACTACACAAATGAAAACAAGATGCCAGAATGTAATAATTCTTATGCATCATCTTTTAAGTAACAGCAGTATTTAAAACTAAATCATTTACTGCCTCTGTTGGTGGACTGTTAATCCCCGAGGGTATTCACCAACCCAGTAGCAAGCATTACCGGCTCGAAAGCCGATTTCAATATCAAAATTAAATTTAAGAAATTTTGTTTAAATCTAAGGAGTATCTCCCTCTTCCATACCATTTGAAAATTTTGTTTCAATCTAAGGAGTATCTCCCTCTCCCATACCTCTGTCCTTAACTGATATTTTTGCTTTTCTATTTAGATCTTATTGGAAATTTGTTCTCGATCAGCTTACATTTATATCATATTTCGATTTGATATGAACTGAAGAAGAGACATAAGTTGTCGAAATTGTCATATTCAGAAACTAAATTCACAGAAACTTCAGTATTTTGCTAAGGACAAGATATTATTTACTTGAGAAAGGAGGGCTTGATGTTCCTTATATGTGAAAGTGCGAATGTAAGTAACTGAAATCCGAGCAGTTTATAGTTTCTCTTCTATTTCATATTAAAACTAGATGCTCAGAGACTGAGTCTGTATCGCTCACCTGGCAAAATGCTTCTACGCCATACATGACTAAAAAAGATGTTTTCTTACCAATGGGGTCAAATGTTTGGCTATGTTCTTCATTAGCACCCATGTTTTTTGTCTGATCCTATTGAAATGAATATTTTTTGCAAAGGACCTAGTATACATTTCAAGGATGATGATTATAAGGATGATTATCTCATTCCTGGCTCCAATGTTAAACTATTTTCTGCACTGGAGGCCATCTTTTTTGTCAGGTCCAAGTACCTTCCATACATCCTTACTGTAAAGATTGGTTGAATTTGCTTCAGTAGCGTCAGAGGAGATAGCAAATATATGCTTTCCCATAGGGTCCCATGTTAGACTATGTTCTGCGCTGGCAGCCATGTTTTTAAGGGAATCGGAAAAATTTCGGCAATCTACATAAAAGATCTTTCACACATCATTCCTGTAGAGTTTGGTTCAATTTGCTTCAGTAGCTTCAGATGAGATAGCAAATATATGCTTTTCCCATAGGGTCACATGTTAAACTATGTTCTGCACTGGCGGCCATGTTTTTTCAGGGATCGAAAAAATTCGCAAACTAATAAAACAACGGCAGTAGAATACCGAAGGAACAAAGGGGTGAAATTCACAAAAATCGAAGTCCAAAGACAGGGCAAAAAAGAGAACACAGAAAACAATGACGTTAGACACAAAAACAATGACGTTAGACAGATACAAAGCACAGAAGCAGAAATTACAACATTCAGAACAAAGGCACTCAAAGTGTGAACTCCAGTGAAACTGAGAGTGACATCAGGTGCTCCGGAAGGGTAGCATGTCCTGCTCTGTTAACAGCATCCGTCACACTGTGAGTGATTCACTCCGGGAAAATGTCAAAGTCGGTAGTCAAATCCAGGAAGACGTGAATCTAGCTGAAAATGTCCACATCATTTGGGATACTGACACGTCATATCTTTCAATGATGTTATGGTGACGGCCATAGAATTTCTTGAGGGATGAAATTAACAAAGGTTGAACAAATCCCATCGTGGATGGAAAAAAGTTCGGCAAATTAAGTAAAGGACCTTCCACACGTCATTCCTGTAAAGTTTGGTTCAATTTGCTTCAGTAGCTTCAAAGGAGATAGTAAATATATGCTTTTCCCATAGGGTCACATGTTAAACTATGTTCTGCGTTGGCGGCCATGTTTTTTCAGGGATCGAAAAAATTCGCAAACTAAGAAAAGGATCTTCCATACGTCATTCCTGTAAAGTTTGGTTCAATTTGCTTCAGTAACTTCAGAGGAGATAGCAAATATTTGCTTTTCCCATAGGGTACAACGGCAGTAGAATACCGAAGGAACAAGGGAAGCGATGACTACAAAAATCGAAGTCCAAAGACATGGCAAAAACGGTAACAGATAAAAACAAAGACAAAACCAGGACGTGAGACAGCTACAATGCACGGAAATAAAAAGATAACATTAAGAACTAAGGCACTCATAGTATGAACTCCCATGAAAACCGGGAGTGGCATCAGGTGCTCCGGAAGGGTAAGCATGTCCTGCTCCGCTAGCGGCACCCGTCACACTATCTGTGAGTCAATCCAGGGTTGACTCAAATCCGATTATGTCAAATCCGTGAAGACGTGAAATCTAGCTGAAAATGTCCGTTTTCATTTGGGACACAGACACGTCATATCTGTCAATGATGTCATGGTGACGGCCATAGAATTTCTGAAGGGATGAAAGTAACAAAGGCTGAACAAATCCCTGACTAAGCGGCTTTTTGGACAGTCTTTTTGCTCTAACTAAAAAGCCACTGTATAAACTGCATGCCCGACAGTAACGAATCAACTGTGAATTGTACACTCCATAGGCTGGAGAGGTAGGTATATTGCTGCTCAGAAAGGGAAAGTTCACAGTTGGGAGTTAAAATCATCACGTTTGTCATACAGCTTAGATTTCAAACGTCCATTTTCGTCAATGTAAATTAAAAAGATCTAAATACGAAGCTGAAGTGGGTGTATCGGTAGTCTCTTTAATTTCAAGCTCATTGGGATAGATCTGGTGTAAATATTCCTTGAATTTTGGATTATTAAGAGAAAGTACATTGTCTATGTAGCGGAAGCTGAAATTAAAGGACTGGGCTAAATGTTTTTGTTTTTTCTGTGTAAGCCCTTGTAAAAACTTCGCCTCATACGAAAAAGGAAGAGATCAGCTAAAAGTGGTGCGCAGTTAGTTCCCATGGGAATCCCGATTGTTGTCCCATGTTAAACTACGTTCTGCGCTGGCGGCCATGTTTTTTCACGGATCGAAAAAATTTCGGCAAACGAATATAAGGACGTTCGATACACCATTCCTGTAAAGTCTGGTTCAATTTGCTTCAGTAGCTTCAGGAAGATAGCAAATATATGCTTTTCCCATAGGGTCCCATGTAAAACTATGTCCTGCGCTGGCATCCACGTTTTTTCGCGGGTCGAAGAGATTTCGGCAAACTAAGTAAAGGACCATCCATACATCGTTCCTGTAAAGTTTGGTTTAATTTGCTTCAGTAGCCTCAGAGGAGATAGTCAATATATGCTTTTCACATAGGGTTCCATGTTAAACTATGTTCTGCGCTGGCGGCCATGTTTTTTCGCGGATGGAAAAAATTTCGGCAAACTAAGTAAAGGACCTTCCATACTTCATTCCTGTAAAGTTTGGTTCCATTTGCTTCAGTAACTTCAGAGGAGATAGCAAATATTTGCTTTTTCCATAGGGTCCCATGTTCCCATAAGGTCCCATGTTAGACTATGTTCTGCGCTGGAAGCCATGTTTTTAAGGGAATCGGAAAAATTTCGGCAATCTACATAAAGACCTTCCATATATCATTCCTGTAGAGTTTGGTTCAATTTGCTTCAGTAGCTTCAGAGGAGATAGCAAATATATGCTTTTCCCATAAGGTCACATGTTAAACTATGTTCTGCACTGGCGGTCATGTTTTTTCACGGATCGAAAAAATTGGCAAATTAAGAAAAGTACCTTCCATACATCATTCCTGTAAAGTTTGGTTCAATTTGCTTCAGTAGCTTAGAGGAGATTTTCCCATAGGGTTCCATGTTAAACTATCTTCTGCGGTGGCGGCAATGTTTTTTCGCGGGTGGAAAAAATTTCGGCAAACTAAGTAAAGGGCCTTCCATACATTATTCCTGTACAGTTTGGTTCCATTTGCTTCAGTAACTTCAGAGGAGATTGCAAATATTTGCTTTTCCCGTAGGGTCCCATGTTAAACTATGTTCTGCGTTGGCGGCCATGTTTTTTTCACGGATCGAAAAAATTTCGGCAAACTCAGTAACGGACCTTCCATACATCATTCCTGTAAAGTTTGGTACAATTTGCTTCAGTAGCTTCAGATGAGATAGCAAATATATGCTTTTCACATAGGGTCCCATGTTAAAGTATGTTCTGCGCTGGCGGCCATGTTTTTTCACGGATCGAACAAATTTCGGCAAACTATGTAAACGACCTTCCATACATCATTCATGTAAAGTTTGGTTCCATTTGCTTCAGTAACTTCAGAGGAGATAGCAAATATATGCTTTTCTCATAGGGTCCCATGTTAAACTATGTTCTGCGCTGGCGGCCATGTTTTTTATCGGATCAAAAAAAATTCGGCAAACTAAGTAAAGGACCTTGCTGTAAAGTTTGGTTCAATTTGCTTCAGTAGCTTCAGAGGAGATAGCAAATATATGTTTTTCCCATAGGGTCCCATATTAAAATATGTTCGGCCCTGGCGGCTATGTTTTTTGGCGGATCAGAAAAATTTCGGCAATCTTTGTGAAGGACCTACAATACATCATTCCTGTAAAGTTGTCAAAATTGGTCCAGTGGTTTCAGAGCAGAAAGCAAAAATATGAAAAGTTTACGGACGACGGACGCCAAGTGATGGCAAAAGCTCACATGGCCTTTGGACAGGTGAGCTAAAAAGATTTGACGATTTTACATTGATCCATCACAACGCATCCATTTGAGAATGCTATTTTTGTTTTTAATTATTATTTTAATGAAATAGTAAGTAAACAAATATTATGCATGAAGTGTTTAAATTGTTACATCATAGTAATTTGTAAAATGCATTCTACCAATATTTTTCAAATTTGCTCTTTGAATTATAATTCAAATGCTTTTAATATGCAACAAAATGTGTACTTTTACCGTTTTTTTATGTTTAAAGTGCATTACAGAATAGCAATGACACTTGAATTTCTAAAATCATGTAAATTTTCATCTTTTGTATGAACCTCTAAATATTCAAGCTAACAACCGAGTAGTTTATCAAAAATTTCTTGACAGAATTGCCCTTAGATAATTTTCACAATTAAAGAGAGTAGTTTGTTCGCTCACATGGACCATCCCTGACATAGAGAGATAAATGGAATTTCCCATAGGGTCAAATGTTTTATCATGATTCCTGCCTCAGGCCACCTTGGATTGTATGCAAGACATTAATTTTAAACGGCGCCACCAAAGGACTTTCAGACTACCATTCGAAAATTTGGGCCGGGGTTCTCTTATAACCTAGGTAATATACATATTACTGATATTAAAACATTCCGAGTCCCCCTTTCAAAAAAAATGGCAGTGGTTCCCAATTTAAAATAGTTTATACATACTGCTGAAATGGTAAATGAAATAAGTACATATGTAGATGTTGCATTATATAACATGAACATACTGATGAAAGTAATTCACTTTTCCCGAAGTAAATGCTGTAATTTCAGCAGTCAAGTCAATGAAATCCTGATTTAAAATTTGAAACTATGGAAAATCGAAAAACATAGGAGATAAAAGATACAAATTGCATTAATGAGGGTCGGTTTTCTAATTTCACATTAAATTACAAAATGATCAAATTTTGTACAGTTCAATGGATTATTCTTATTTCTATCTACTCCCTCCCAGCTTTTGAAAACTTAATTATAAATCATAATGTTTGTGAAATGCAAAATCAGTACGATGCTAATGTTATTTATTTTTAAGACCAACAGACCAAAAATACGTCAGCAAACAAATAGATAAAAACTAAATGAAAAGTGGTTAGCCAAGATAAAGACGGAAATATAAAGGCAACGCATATGGTCATTTGAATATTATAGTGTTATAAGTCCATTTTTGAAAAATGGAAGATTGCGATGAAATTCAGCTAATTTCATACTAATGTATCTCCATATGATGAAATCACTCTACATTAGTGAGTTAGTGTTGGTTTATGAGAGTAGCACCGGTGTTATATCTCCTTTAACCTTAAGAATAGAATGAACTTTCGGATAACTAAAACGTTACAAAGTTCAACCCAGTTGTTGCTGTACTGTTACATCTCCAAACTTGGAAACTTCAAACATACTTAGTGTTTTAAATGTAAGACTTTGAAAATCAGAATGTTAACAACAGCCTAAAAAAAAGGGGGGGGGGTAAATTCTTAAATGTAATTAATAACCTTCATCTAACGGATTCATTTTACTTGTTTGCTATGCACAAAATATCGTGTTGATAACTTGGTGCAACTTTCTACCCACAGTTTTGAAAAATTCGACCTAAATCTTTAAATGGATTTTTCTCTGTTTCAGAAAAATGTGATATACAACACTAAAATATTCACACGACAATAAAAGGGCAAACAAGGACAAGAAATTAAAAAAGATCATAATTCAATGTTAATTCTGTTGAACAATGATTTTTTTTTATTTAAGAATAATTACATTTCGTTAATATTCATTTGAATTCCGTCGATTTGATAGGTGAACATCGCTCACGTGGCATATGAATGTGAAGTTGCAATTCCCATGAAACACATTTGATCATATGACCACGTGGCGGACGAATTAGTAAAAAAAAATCCCACTGTACATGACGTACTAACATTTTAATAAATTTGTTTTTATGATTTGGTTTTAAAATGTAATTATAGGTATTGAATGCATTATTTTGAAGTTTCATAGGGATTATGAAAGTGTTGACCGAACGCACATTTTCAACATAAATTCAATTCTTAAGACAATCCTAGCTTCAATTGCGGTCATGAAGATTGAAACTACTTTCATTATTTTTGGAATATCGTTTTATGGTGAAATGTCGTGCGTGATTTGTTTAAGTATTCCGAATTGGAGGTATTCCGTTCAACAAAATCCCCTTTTTTTTTTTAAATGAAAATTACTAATGGGGACAGAACGTAGATATTTTTACAGGCAGTTGATTAGTTTTTTCTGCTCCATGATTTTTTCATCAAATACAGGAAACAGTGATCATTCAATTAATAATCATATTGAGTTATAAAATCCCTTTATATAAACATTTTTTTTTCTCAAACGCTCTTCTTTAGTAACTTGCATGCATGAACAGATACTTTAAAGAAACTTCAATATATATTTCAGATAAGGAAAAATGAGAACACAGATATTCCTAGCAGAATACAAAAATACCAAAGTTGCGTAATAAGCATCAAATTTTGTTAAGATGTTCATATGTCCCAACCTCTCATCAACAGCATAAGAATCAAATAATATGGAAAGCCCATAATCTAAAAATGGTAAAAAAGAAGTACTCATTACCAAAATTATCGCAATAGGGAGCCAAATCCAGTACTAAGAACATCAACTGAGTGCCAAAAATTGAATGAAGCAATAGTATTTTAAGGGGTAAGAGTTTTGATACATCAGTCAACTTCTATAAAGCGCAAGGTGAATTTTCATGTCAGACAAATCTGACTATTGGACTGGTGAATACCCTCGATGAGCTTTGGTCCACCAGCAAGGGCATCGGTAAAATGGTTTCAAAATACAAAAATACCAAAAGGGTCAATTTTGTTATGCCGTACACGTGTTTCTAGGAGCTACCTCTCATCAGCATTCTTTCAAAGAAATTAAATGGCCAAAAAGAACTTGGTTCAGTTTCCAGAAAGATACCCACTCATATGAATTTAAAAAAAAATCAATTTTTCATGAACCATTAAGTCGTGGTATAAATCGTTAATTAGAGTTATAACTACTTTTTGCACCAATATGGAGATTTCACCTTTGTAACAGTGTGAAAAACTTACCTACATTCCTGGGACTCCTCTACAGCAAAATTCGTGGTAGAAAGAATTATATTTCTGTCATCATTGTTAGTTATCTCCCATCGACAGAATAGGTTAGACTTATATGTCCCGTTTTCAGAAGGAGGGGATATGTAACCATTTGAATTGGTAATGATTCCACCACATAATTCTGAAATTGAACAAGAAATGAAAAAAAGAAGAAAAAATTAGGTATTTTTATATCTTTTTCCTTGTTGTACTTCCTTCAATGAGTATGAAAACTTTAAACAGTCTATTTTGGTACAGAATGACAGAAATTACAAGTCTTGACTGTTCTTGATCAGTTCTAAAATGTCTTTTAAACTCTGATATATACTTGAACAAACTCTCAAGAGAGGTCAACAAGGCTTTATCCATATGCAACCAATACCTGAACTGTATATTTTTCTGACGAACTAAATGTACATATTCGAATGTACACTGGCCAATATAATAGCGTTTGTCAATAATACCATATTTCCACTTTCAAAACACTCTCAAGAAGGGAGGCATGCAAAGGAAGAGACGTTTACCTTATGCGAGTGCACCAAATGTGTACTTTTGCTGCTTTTTGCTAGTGCCGGTACAAAGTCCGGCTGTCCCGAGTTCCTATCTATGTTTACGTTTGTTTTTTTGTCTTATTCGTGTTTTTCCTGTGTAGTTCCTTATCAGATCGTGGTATGTAATTATAATGTTCAGGCATTGTAGGTGTTTCCTGTTATCCATTAATATTTCTTTCACTTTTTCTCGAGGCTTAAGGTATAGTATGCTTTCTGGAATTCAATTTTTTCAGTGTATTATGAATGAAACATCCAGCAATTAATGGAAAGTATAGAAATTCAAAAACATTCAATATGTGAAGGTAGATATTTTTTTATGTAACACCATTTCAAGAGAGAATAAAAGTAAATGGAGATTTTCATTCATCAACTGCAATTTTCTTTCTAATTGAAAACCTTAATGCCCTGTTTACAGCTTCTAATTCTGGGTAATTTGGATCACATAAAACATGTTTGAGTGATTACTATGGCTTTGTATTATTCGGTATTCAACACATAGCAAGAGGTAAGAGATCTTACAATTCATGCTTCAAGTCATCAATACTCCAAGGTCACCCAATAATGTTTAGTAATAATGATTATTTCATACATGAATACTGCAATTTTTGTACAAACAATTAAACACCATTTTATGCCCCCCTCCCGCAAACGAAGATTGGGGTATGTAGCTTTTAGCCTGTCTTGGTTGCTCTTTATAATTTTTCCCGATTTGAGGGCTAATTTTTGTAACTTCGTCATTTTTCGACAACATTCTACAGACACGGTACTCACTTTGTGTCATCAACTCCTCTCATATTTTTATTATCAAGAAGACTGAAACTTTGCATACTGTTTTTGTATACATTTAACATGTACACATCCTATTTTAGCATAATTCTATGATTTTTTCCGGATTTTCACAGAGAGTTGAACTTAGACATTCTTTAACAAAATTCTGAAGGCAGGGTACCATTATTTACCCATTATGTGTTATTAACTCTTCTCACTGCTGAAACTTTGCAGCGTGTGTCTATATTCATTTAACATATGCACTTTCTATTCAGGTTGCAATTTACAATGTTTTCTGGACTTAAGGGGTAGTTAAAATTAGTCATTTCCTTACAATATTCTATAGTCATGGTACCCAATTTGTGTACCCAACTCCTCTCGCAGTTCTTCATCAAGATATCTGAAACTATTCACAGTGTTTGTATATAAATTATATCGAAGATTTGCACCTCCTATTTTGGTGGAATTTTATAATTTTTACCACATTTTACAGACAGTTGAACCCAAACATACTGTCGTTAGGGTATGAAATACATGATGATTCCTTACCAAATTCTTCAGGAATTTAGAAGTTTAGTTATTCCTGTGTAAGCCACAGTGTTTTTCGGGCAGACTTGACTCCTTGAGCTAGGTGGCAGTATAACAGAGATCACTCCTTGACCTATCTTACAAAAATACCCGTTGTCTTATTCTTTTCCTATTCCAAATAGTGGTCTAGTAGCTAGTGGTCTCCTTGTATTGGATTTTATTCTTATGTTAATTATCTACAGGGAAACGCGAAAAGCAAAGGTGCCCAGAGGCTTGTTTAAGCCCATTGCCGGTTAGTGCTAGTAGTGCTTCCAAAAACGTCCTGAGTTTGTTTCTTTTGTCTGAACAGTGTGTTCTTGTAACATTGTTGCTTGTAATTGAAATTTTCGGTCATTGTAGAAATTTGTAGGCGTTTCCTGTTCCGATAACATTTTAATTCAACATTTCTTGTAAAGGTACTCCTTTTATATAACGAGCAATTCATAATGGTTTGAAATTTAAATGACTGTATTGATTTAAAGAGCCTGTTTCGTTGATCTGGAACCCCGGGATATAGAAATAGGACCCAGTATTCCAGGCTTCGGGGTACAACCCCTCAAAAACTGGATGTCAGTGGTTGTGCGGGATGAATAAATACACAAGCCATCTTTCGGATGAGACGTAAACTCAGGCCCACGTGTTGCAAGAAATGCCACGCTTCCTGTACGTTAAAGAAACCTGGTGGCAAGCTCTTTGTGAGTGGTCCGTAGGTGATTGGCTACAAGGCTAAATTCCCCGCCCCTTTCGATTCATCCTACTTTTCCAGGGGCAGTCAAAATTTCCCGTCCCATGACCCTTTCCATACCCCAAAGTGATTTTTCATTAACAAACTTGTTCTCGTCTTGATATAGCTGAAATATTGCTCAACAGACGTTAAACAATATTCAATCAATCAATCAATCGTTGATCTGCACGATGCCTTGTAATAATTCAACATGTGCATAGGTTTTATGTTGAATTATGGTACCCACAGCGGACATTTAAAAAAAATCGAGGACGAACTTTCTTGATTGAATCATGAAAGTACAAGTGTTCCAGTTGGTGTTATGATTTCACAAAGTCCATGCAGTCATTCTATGGTTTGACCTCAAACTAATCGCAACAGAAATGATTTTTACGGGAAAAAATCAAGAAACTGTTGTAGTACATCACATTAAAAATCGCAAAAAATCGAAGTGGGGGAAAGTCGTCAAAATAACGAAAATAAAATGCAACATTTCATCTCGTGAAGTTATGGTATTCATGGCGACCGTAGACACAGAAGAGTTCACAAGGGAGATAATGAATTAAAAGAAATAGCAGACGACGCTTCTTATTTTATAGAATTTATTGTTATAAGTAGAAGTTTAACGTCAAAATTATGAAATTAAAACCTTTTACTTATTATTAAAGCAGTACACATGCTGTGCCTAGGTTAAATGAGTGCAAAATACAAACGATTTGTCTGACATTGCCAATCTGCAGTGACAAGCCAAGATGGCGAAAATTCCAGCTCGAAACACAAGTAAAGCTCATATTGTCCAATACTCATGCAAAAATGAATATATAAACACAAACAGACAACAAAAACACATATTCTATGCTAAATATTCGCATACTACATATCCATCACTGACGAACAAAAAAAACTATGAACAGCCATTACAGCCATAATACGGTCAATATAAATCAATATAAATATCATTGAAAAATGGATTTTTGATGATTCATGTCACTGTAGAGTGAATATAATATTAAAACTTGAAAAATAACTTTGTCTGGCGAATGAGGAAAAGTATGGAAGCCAATACAGCAATAAATGACTAATTACGAAAGTTACACATAAACGTTAAATTTAAGGTTGAACGGGTCCTAAAACTCTTAGATAGACTTCGAATTTTCTAATATTTTCAAGACTTACACTTTGTTGATAGGGGATACAAAAAATTAAATAAAACTTGGCGGTTATGATCGTGAAATCAGTCATGTAGAAATCTGCTGGTTCGGTTGAAATGAAAGGGAAGATTTTCGAATTTTAACAAAATTTAAATACATTTTAATTATATCAGATATATATCTTTATATTGATTAGGTAAATTATTAGCTAATATATTTGCCTTTGATTTGCATGGAAAAAAATGGGGGTCAACAAATTTATTTGTGAATAAATGGCGAAATACTTCGATTATTTCTATACAAATTATCTCCACTTCATAGAAATGAAAGGTATTCCCTATTTGTCTTTTACGTGCCATTCTTAACTTGATTGATTGATTGGTTTGTTGGTTGTTTGATAAGTTGGTTGATGTTGAACATCAAGTTTAACGATATTTCAGCTAGATCATGGCGTTAACAGTGAAATGGATGAGTTCCCAAGTACCGACTTTGTTTCCTTTCCTTAAATTTTCACTCAATCAAGTTCACGTGACAACAGACAAGTTGTTACATTTACCAAAGAAACCCTTAATCAGCATCTTGACGTATGAAATCTATTAAGATATCAAACAAAATAAACAGACACAGATGGGTCATACTATTTTGATGTAGCTCACCGAAGATGACGTTTGAAACAGTACAGATCAAGAAAAAATCATTTTTTACATCTTGGTTGGTTTATGTTGGAAACCAGTATTGTCTATTGTCTTTTGTCAGAGTTGCTCCCCTTTGCATAAGCGTGTAAAACGCGAGGTCAAAGTCTGAAAAGTCTCGAAAAGAGTACTATATTATACACTGTATGTATATACTTGCATTAAATGTCTTTGAACCAGATATACCAATGCTGTGCAGCAGACCGCTACGTCTCAGATTTCTGTCAATCACCCATAAGAACAATCTTGAGCGAAATCATGTTCCAGTGATATCCACAAAATGTTGTGATCTTTCAAGATAATTCGACACGGTGGCTGAGAGATGGGGAACACATAACATTTCATGTAACAGCTACGCCAAAAAATATCGAAATTTGTGTATAAAACTTGATAGTATACGATCTGTAAGCCTTATGAAGATGAAAATTTGAAATGCAATATTTCATTGATCTTTTCGACATTTCGATAAGTGTATATTGCTAAAAAAATACATGTAGCAAAATATTGAAAATTCAAGGTTTGTCTCGTTCAATGGCAGATCCAGAGAGGAATTATAGGGGTTGGACCCATTTACGAAAAAAAACAAAAATCACAACTTGTAAAGATATTAGGTAAAATATCGACAGAAATTTGAATGAGCTCTAGGCAGGAAAAGAAAATAGGTGAACGTTTATACCGTAATATGTCCTCTGACTGAGAATTGGTAGATGTGGTCTAATTTTTATGTGTTTAGTAAGAGCCATGATCATGAATTTGATGTATTGAAATAAAGATGAACATGCTTCATTTGAATCGAGTCGAGCCGTTACCGTATAATTTTAGAGGGTTTAGTCACTATCACTACACAACTACATGTACTTAAATTATAATGGCGTTTAGCAAAAAATAAAAAACGTTGACTTTTTTCTTTATTATAACGCCAAAGTGGAAGATTTATTGTATGACAATACGTTCAGGACGACTTTTGACAATTATTGTCTTCTCAAAAACTTTAGAAAATTGCACGAGGTTGCAGACAAGGCGAAATTTTCCCCACTTACATTGGAAGCTGATATCACAGATTGGATATTCTTATATTTGTTCTTTAAAAATCTTGAAATGAAGAGATGGAATAAGATTTTAAAATGACTTAAATATCTAAAATGATACATTCTTCGGCTTAATATATATAAGATTTTAAACATAAACGATAGTGAATGTATTATTCGTTGATGTGACGTCACAGCAGTACGTGATTGGTACATTTGTACAGGAAAACGGAGCACAGAGACTTGCTCTCGGAGAGAATTTCAAATTTGATAGTAAGCAATTTTTTTCTGGGCCGGGAGCAAGTCCCTGTGAACGGAGTTATTGGCTACTCATTCGATTGCCCAGTCATAGTTTCCAGTTTTAGTGATTTTTTTTGAAAAAGGTTAATGTTTTACTCCAAATCCCCTCTGGACATTATATTATAAGAAACGCTTGACGTAGAGAAGAGGCCTACTAATATTTTTATTGAATGATTTCTGTTCGAATTTCCATGTTTTTTCTTTATAAAAACAATATTGCCCGAAAATGAGAAATTTCTATTGAAATAATTGAAAATGTTATAATATGTAAATTAAACAACTATTCGCGTTACTAAACTTTTTTTGTCTACAATTTCCAATTTTCCTTGATTTTTCTTTTAAAAACACAATTGTACCAAAAAAAATTATAAGAATTCAATTTTAAATATTTGATTTTTTACTAAAATGTTCATAACATTTTTCTGCAATTTCCAGTTTTCTGGGATTTTTCTTCAAAAAAACATATTTTTACCCCAAAAATGTGAAAATTTTATTTGATTTTTTTCACCAAGTATTTATATTTTTATTACTACTCTTTAGTTAAACAAATATTTAAAAAAATGTATTTCATTAGTACTGACCGTGGATTATTTCAACAATTTCCAGTTTTCCGCGATTTTTCTTCAGAAAACGATATTTTTACCCCAAAATGGACAATTTCCCATTTCAATACGGTGTGCAATTTTTTACATGTTAAAGGCAATACATTAAATAAACAAATAAACATAAAATAATTTCTGTTGCAATTAGTTTGAGGTTTGGCCAAATTTGAGCTAGATTGACTGGACTAACAGTAAATATTTACAATATTTACAGAATACTTTACGATGGAATATTGGCGGATGGAAAAAATTCAGCGACGACAAATGGACGTATGGCGACACGAAGAATTTCTTTGGTTTTCATTTAGTTTACTCTTTTCATTTTAGTTTATGATTCCCTGTTAAAATTATTCTTCATTATAATTGTATAATGTTTTATGTAATACAAATTGCTTTGAACTGCTTTTAAGCGATAACAACACATTTCTTAGGATGCCAACTAAGTACCATAATCATTGTCGCTTTGGCTATGTAGTACATTTTGTATTTCCTTCATTTAAAAATGTTGAACTGTGTTCCAAACGAATGGCCATTTTGGATGGTTACACACTTAACTATCCGAACAAATGTTTTAAGAAAGCCATGCAAGGAATATTAATGACTAAGTTTGGTATCATTTGGTGTATTGGTTTCAAGGAAAATCTTCATGAAATACTTTTGATTGTTTGTTAAAATAACAAATCGGTTTAATGGTATAGTTTTTGTATCATAAGATAACAAAATACCGAAGTTACTGCTAATTTATTTTTTGCATATGCGCTTTGAACTGTTTATAATTGTTGACTAACCTGAACAAACCATGCTTGTTTTCATAAGAATTGAAATAGATCCTAAAATATGAATGATCGCCATTTTGAACTTGAATGAAATTTATTATATGTTTCTAACGGAAATACTTTAATCTTACTGCACTTGATTCAAGTATGTTTAAATTTAATTGTGTTTGAATACAGGACTAAGTCTATCATTTGGTCGTATAAGAATATACTCCTACTCGATGACATCATATGAAAGTATCTGTGTAGTGCTCATCATTTAATGATAGACAACGGACATGTTAATTACTTGAAACTCCGTTGTTGCTTAATACTGAGCATGTCGTCATATTTATGTAGATATGAATATTTGATCTACCATCTCATCAATATAACAAAGGAGATTATGACATCTTAGTACATTGTGTAATAATAATACTCAAAGAAATTAAATGAAAAGGCAACGGCATAATGCGAAAGGTTATACTGCAAGTGGAATTTCCAAAACTTGTTTGATTTAATCCAAACAAAAACTCGAAATCAATTGAACGATTTTAAATAATCTATAAGGGGATAAGAAGACAAAGTCTCTACAAGTGCATGATAAAACAAGCAATGGAACAACGCTTTTTTTAAACTTAACTTGAATTCCTTTCAAATACAAAATACCCAAGTTACATATTAAACAGTAAATTTAGGTATGCTGTACACGTGTTTCACGAGTAACCACATCGTCAGCATTGAAATAAAATAATATGGAAAGATATATTAAAACTAGCAAAAGAATTTTAATTCGTTACCAATAAAATGACTGAAATTTATAATTTAACCTACCTGCAATATGTATTAAACTTTTGTTTTTGCCATGAAGCCTTCAACAATGATCTTTGCTCATACCTCAGAGTAATTTACAGAAGGCCCTTAGCACCGATTTGTGCGGAATTCAGTGCTGAATGTCGAGAGAAGGTAGTTTTATATTATTATTTGTGGTGGTGGTGCTGTGGTGGGGTCGGAAGTAATGTCGCCAGATGTGACACAGACCGAAAGTCACGTTAGCGCAAATCACTTGACCGGAAGTTGAAGTGATTGGGTTTGGCATACGCAACCAGAAGTGGCCCTACTTGAAGCCCTCTTCGGCCATATTGACCGGAAATGACGTCATGAACACACGTTAGCCCCCAGGTGTGTGATATAAATACTTTTATAGCGCGCTGGTTTTACCAACATACAAAAAAACCGCATAGAGAACATTGGATGTCATAAATGACATTTTCAGTGGAACGGTAGAGAAGGTCAAACGCTTTAGTTCAAAATATGTTCAGCAAATTCACTATGTATTGAAAATTGGAGATGTAATTAACATATCACAATAAATGGAGAAAAGATAACAGGAAACACTTACAATGGTTGATAATTATAATCACATGACACAATCCTCCAGGGAACTACACTACAAGAACATTAAGAAGACAAAAGATAACTGTAACAACGATTATGGATGTATCTTGGCATTCGCGTCAGTCTTGGTTGACGGCTAGAAAAAACAGTCGAGCGGTTGAAAGAAGAGGATTATAATACTAGTTAAGCTTGGAAGTATACTGTAGATATAAAGCAATATCTCTTTGATTAAGTATTTGATTGATGTGACCCGCCATCGACTGAAGAAGCATCGAATCTGCGTAAAGGATAAATCAATGACAGTTGGGATAAGGAGGAAGGAGAAATGTGGCCTATACTAGTAAAAATATAGTTATAGCCAGTCACAAGCGTGGTGAAAAGCAGAGTAACTCTTCATTGATTGACAAAATAATACCTTGATTCTAATGAGATTCAAATTTTGCATTTTTTTTCCAAGCTAACAGCAGCAGCAACAGCAAAGCCCAATCACCCTAGCGCAGCAGCAGCAGCAGCAATATAGTAAAATGTATACGTGAGCACAGCCGAAAAACGTATTAGTAAGCGACTCGTGAGTAATGTTAGCATACGTGTTAACACAAACATCATCTCGCAAGCAGCATTAGTAAATCACAAGTTATCTCGCCTAAGGTTCGGGTAAAATCAAAGCGCAGGGAAATTACTAGCAATAGTTATCCCCCTTCCAAATTATTAACTTGGGCGTGATAGAGGACACTCACAGATAAAAGCGCGGAAACATTACAGGCAAGAATCATCTCCCTTTATGAGCGCGGACCTGAGAGAAGAACTCCACAGAAATACAATACAATGGCTACTGCAGAAAACATTAGAACAACTATAATATGTGTCGTTCTGACTTCGGTAAAACCTGACTTCTGTTCTACAGCTAGGGAAATACCTACTTCCAGTTGCGCATGCGCACTGTTTTAGTAATTATACGAGACCTCTGCAGGATCTTACATTGCTTATACACATCATTTCCAGTAAAAATGGCTACCTACAAGATATACACACCTACTTCCGGTCGCTCATGTGCGCTCAGATACCTTCCCATAACACGCTCGGTCACCTAAGTGCGCTGTTTTAGTAATAATATATTACCACTTCGGGGTCATGTGATGTTCCATCACGTCATTAGCGGTCAATATTGCCGAAAAAGGCTTCAATTAGGGCGCATACACAACCCAATCACTTCAACTTCCAGTCATGTTTCTTTCACTTCTTCCATGTGTCTTCCGGTGACGTCACCGGTTTGTCACTTCTGGCACTAGGGACAGGGTGGCCGAGTGGTTAAGGCACTGGACTTTCAACCAAATTGGCCGACAAAACTTTGGGTTTGAATCCCGCACTTGCCAAGGTTTCAAGGCAGATAACCTGGCCCGTAGGTTTCTCCGATTTTCCGACTTTGGGTTTTTCTTCCTCCACAAGCCTTGCGACCATGCAAGAAACTCACAAATGGTAAACGGTCGTTAGTCTCGCCGTTGGTTTAAAAGCTCGTATAGAGCTTATGTTCATTGTTGACTTGTTACGGGTGAATGCCCGTAATTTCCGACGTTCATGTACAATAAAACTTACCTTTCCCCTTTTTTACCTTTACCACCACAAACACAAATAATTATGTAGAACCTCCTTTAACTACTGGTGAGCAACGCTACAATTATGTTATTAACGCTCATCTGAAAGAAAAAAGCATCGTTATGTTTACGACACAATGGAAACAAGCTTTTCAACTATATTTTACTATGTTGAAGAAAATCAATGATGCAATCTGCATAGGCATGAGATGCAAGTCGATTAAGGGACTAGACCTGTGTAAGCCTAACAATTCTCCATATTTTATTTCATTATATTTATTATTTAATAAATACCTTATTAAACATGCCTTCAACGGTTTTCGACATCTTCACCGTTCTGTTTCTCTTAAAAGTTCCCAAAAACTCAGTGTTTCTGTATATTATTTGTTCCGTTTGGGTATCAGTTTTGATAAATAAGATAAGTTAAAAATTCTGTTCGATATCAATTAAAGTCTGAAGTATAGACAAGTCCAAAGTTAGCATGATTCTAATGGTTTGAACAGTAAAGTCTGAACTTTTTACTCAGTTTTGATTACTATTAAGCATCTGTGGGGAAATACAGTGATGTTGAATTTTCATCAAAATTTAGGGATATAATGATATTAAGTATATATACTGTAAACATGGATATTTTCGCATGTTGCTATTTTCGCGATATATAATTTAGTTTGTTGGACAAATTGGTGGTAACTTTAAGACGCGCTCTACAACATTTCAATTCGACGACGTTATTATTTTTACACGTTTGACTTCACATCCTATCCATTTGCGAGGATCATTGCGCGGATATTTTTTGACCGCGAAGATAGCAAAAAATTACCCCACACAAAACATCCCCTTTTACAATAAGACATAAAAGAATGTTTTAAAAAATCGAGTTAATTTTGAGCAAAATGTTGAATCTTTGTTTTGATTCATTTCCACATGCAAACTATTTCAAAAAATGCTTTCCTTGAAAAACTGAATGTAATCAAATTCATTAAACGATCTGAAATACACCGACTGAACTTGCAGTGTTTTCCATTCCTGTTTAAAGGTGGTTAATACAGCCACCTTTATTTTCAAAAACAACCACCTTTCACTCGAAGCAGGTGGTTGTTTTTATATTAGATTTGAAACAATTTCAACGGAAATAAATGTCAAAGCCTTATAATCGTTGAAAACAACCACCTTTTCGGCGTTAAAAATGGAAAACACTGACTTGTGCAAGTATTTAATATTAAGATTCAGCGCATTAACCGATATATCGGCAAACGAATACAGAAGCAAAAATGATGAAAAGGAGAATTCCAAAATCATAAAGTCTTGAATCACGGCAAATCATATCAAACACGAATTGAGATGCATGACAAAGAAAAATCGAATACACAAAAATGAACAAGAACGCCACAAAACTAAAGCACTATCAGTGTGAACCCCTACAAAAACTGGAATATCACCAGGTGCTTTGATATGACGTCATTTGTTCCAAGTGTCATCAATCTGGCGAATGGTTGAAGTACTTCGCTAAGGCAGTTGCGACTTAAGATTGAATTTGTATTGCAAAAGTGATTGTAGAAATATTTAAACTTTTATTGGCCTATGATTCTGCGCTTTTATTTTCATCTTAGTAAAGGACCTTAAATATGTGTAAATTCTTCAAAATGTGATACCATATCCTTCATGATTGCCATGATTGTTGAATGTTGTAGTTTAAAGATTCAAATAATTATACTGTGCTCTTTTTTGGCATCAGACATTAAAAGAGGTTCACGAAAGAAGGACATGGACCAAGTTGGATTGTAGTAGGTTAAATCGTTTAAGGAAAGATTAAAACTGAAATAAAACGTAGCTCAAGGAAACGACCTTAAATGCAAATGGTTTCAACTATACTCATGAGATTTCGGGATAAAAACCTTAACCCTTTTCATTTTGTTTTTTTTAACAATTTTTGACGAAAATGTGCATTGCCCATCAAAAAGACCTTTATTGATAAGTGAAATAAAAAAAAACCTTATCTAAGATTGTAGGATTGGACAGGAAGATAAAAAAATGCAATAGAGTCATTGTTTGTCCATTCCATTCCGTTCAATATCACGACACCACAAAGCCTTAAAACGTTATCCAACGTTTTCTAAAGAAGAAGAAAAAAAAGAAAATTGCGTAACAAGAAATTTTATCAAATGGAAACCCAAAATATCTATCGTGTCTATTGTTATTTTTGACAGTAGATAAGCAATGTCTTACTTAATGGTCTATGTGAACACTTGTAAAACAGATTCAAAATTTCTTTGGCTTCAAAAGTCTCGGTGTTTAGTAATAACAAAATACCGAGGTTACTGTGAATTTAGGTTATGCATATGCGCATTTCGACAACTTATCTCATCAGTACCGATCAAATCAAAACATTTGGAAATCCATGAACCCAAATATGTGTAAAAGCTGAAAGAGAACAAATAACCAATAGGATCTAAATAGGAAATCCAAAATCAGCCAAGGACAGGGCTATGCAAGAGGGGGATACTCCTTAGGTTTTAACAAAATTTTCTTAATTTTAGATATTGCAATTTTTAAAATAAAATCGGTTTTCGGGCCAGTACCGAAGTACTGGCTACTGGACGGTAAATACCCTCGGGGACTAACAGTCCACCAGCAGTGGCATCGACCCAGTGGTAACAAATAACAAAATACCGAGGTTACTGTGAATTTAGGTTCTGCATATGAGCATTTCGACAACTTATGTCTCATCAGTACATCAGTTCATCAGTACTAAGTGAATATAACATAAATAAATGAAAGGATATGGAGTAAAAGCGCACGAGACAAAGTCTCTTCAAAATCATGGCTAAATCAAGCAAAATAACTTTTTTTGTCGGTCATCTTCTATTTTTTATGCTAAATCAAAAGTTTCATGTCAAATTTATATATGGTTTCAAAGGATGTTAAACTTCAAATCTCGCTATGCTTGAAGTCATTTTGTACTAATATATGTTTCTGTTATGACCTAAGAAAAATTTTACAATTACACCTTATCAGCGATCTCTATTTTCCGAGTGATTTGACCAAACATTATTAACTTTAACATGTTTTGATTTCATGCATTGGAGAGACATAAGTTGCTGAAATGCGCATATGCAGAAACTATCAACAGTAACTCCCGGTATTTTGATATTTAAGACGACACATGATCGATGCAAATCAGTTCATAATACCCAGCTAAAAATTGACAAGACTATAGGTTTCGTTCTCACCTGCCTTGTCACAAATATCGTAGAAGATGAATTATTCGATTATTTATTACTACTGGGCTGATGCCTCTGTTAATGTAATGTTAGCTTCCGAGGGTATTCATCCGCGCAGAAGTCAGTACTTCGGTGCTGACCTGAAAACTGACGAAATCTGGAATCTTGCAATATCTCAATTCGGTTGTTGAAATGGCCATATGCATTTACTGCGGTACATTGTTATTTATTACCACTGGGCCGATGCCTCTACTGGTAGACTATAAGTCCCCGAGGATATTCACTAGTGTAGTAGTCAGTACTACATTGTTGACCTGAAAACCAATTTTTCAGGAATCTTGCAATATCGCAATTTTTGAAATTTTCCTAAAAAGTGAGGAGTATCTTATTTGTGATCTATCAGATTTTAAAAAATTGGGTTTATGCAGACATTAAGTTTACAGTTACTTCGGTATTTTCTATTAACATTTAGAACAAATATATAACATTTTTGAAAGACAGTTCCAACATCAATATTTATGATATCGATTCTTGACTTGACTAGATTGGTCCGTGATATATCTGGGGGCTACAACACAATACATTGAGACCATTATCTAAAAAAATAAAAACGGCCTTCTTTTTTGACATAATAAAATTAACTATTTGCTGATCATCTACACTAATAACGGAAAGAAAATTGACACAGCCGAAAGTAATATTAAGAAAAATAATTTTGTTCTGATTTGACAGACTTTGTTCATATATTTGTATCTGAAGAAAATCTCCCGTCATATCACAATGTTAATGTGGAATAAACATTTTACCTCGAGCGTGTCCTAAAAATACCCTGGCAGTACAAGCTTCTTAATATATCACATGCAGGATCTTATTGGAATGGTTGTGACAGTATAGTTTCAAAGGACGTTTACGCCAGAAACGCTGATCTAGAGAGTTTGACCTTAATCAGAAGAAATACATCAATGTTTAACCTCAGGATAATGATAATGATGATTCAACATCAGTTGCTTCGAAGAGCATTGAACTCTTTAATGTCTATAAACTTCATTAATGTCGTTTAAAAACAATCGTCAAATAATGCATTGCACTCATCAAATCTGTTCATTTCAAGAGTTTTAGAATCCCCCCTTTCCTAATTCTTAATTCAGTAATCGTTTGCCGATGTATTCAAAAAATTCAGAAACAGATAACACGACTTCGTTTTCTTGCGAGGTTAAAATATTTTTTTTATACTTCAGTGATATTATTGTTATTCGTTATGTTAGTTGCGACCTGAGGAAAATGAAAGCATCATACGAACATACTGCACTTTATATGGGCTTATGATTCGGGGTGTTTATTTTTACCTCAGTAAAGGACCTTAAATATGTGTTAATTCTACAAAATCTACCATTTTCTCTATGATTGTTATAGTGTTTAATGTTGTAGTTTAAAAGGTCAAATGACTATACTGATTTCTATTTTGGCATTTTTGCTAAAGTTTACAGATATAAAACATGCAGTAGGGGTTCAGAACAGACGGATATCGACCAGATTGCTTTGTAACAGTGACCCGAGAGCCGATTCTATTTGGAACCTTAAAATTTCTAAAATCTTGTAAATTTTGTTGAAAACTAAGGAGTATCTCCCTCATGGAAAGCTGTCCTTAGCAGATTTTGGCTTTACTTTAGATCATATTGGTTATTTGTTTTCTATCAGATGTAAATGTCTATGAGTTTATGGTCTTCCAAATGTTTAGATTTTATCTGCAATGAAGAGACATAACTTGTCGAAATGCGCATATGCAGAATTTAAATTCACAGTAACTTCGGTATTTTGTTATTTGTTACCACTGGGTCGATGACACTGCTGGTGGACTGTTATTCCCCGAGGGTATTCACCAGCCCAGTAGCCTGTACCTATGTGCTGACCCGAGAGCCGATTCTATTTGGAACCTTACAATATCTAACATCTTGTAAGTTTTGTTGAAAACTAAGGAGTATCTCCATCATGCAAAGCTCTGTCCTTAGCTGATTTTGGCTTTACATTTAGATCATATTGGTAACTTATTCTCTCTAAGTTTAAAACGTCTTTGAGTTTATGGTCTTCCAAATGTTTAGATTTTATCTGCACTGATAGGGCATTAAGTTGTCGAAATGCGCATATGCAGAATTTAAATTCACAGCAACTTCGGCATCTAGTTATTTGTTACCACTGGGTCGATGCCACTGCTGGTGGACTGTTAGTCCCCGAGGGTATTCACCAGCCCAGTAGTCAGTACTTCGGTGCTGACCCGAGAGCCGATTCTATTTTGAACCTTACAATATCTAAAATCTCGTAAAGTTTGTTGAAAACTAAGGAGTATCTCCCTCATGCAAAGCTCTGTCCTAAGCTGATTTTGGCCTTACATTTAGATCATATTGGCCATTTGTTTTCTATCAGTTTTAAACGTCTTTGAATTTATGGTCTTCCAAATGTTTAGATTTTATCTGCACTGAAGAGACATAAGTTGTCGAAATGCGCATATGCAGAATTTAAATTCACAGTAACTTCGGTATTTAGTTATTTGAAGAAGGATTATAACTTAAATATTACCAATGTTAGAATTTTAACAGCATGTTTAGCACCTTTTATAAAAGAAACCCAATGGAAACGACCTTGAATTGTTTCAGACTAACCCATGAAATTCGGGGATAAGGATAAAAACCTTAACATGTGTTGATTTGGTTTCTTTGCAATTTTTGTCGAAAATGTGCATTGAGCATCAAAGAGACCATAATTGATTTGTCAAATTCCAAAACCGAATAAAAAAAGCATTGTAGGATTGGAAAGGAAGACATAAAAATGAAATGAAGTCATTGTTTGTCCATTACGATCAATATCAAGACGCAAAAGAGTCTGAAACCGTTAACCAACGTGTTTCTAAATTAGAAGGAAAGTAAAAAGAAAATTACGTCACAAGGAAGTCTGTAAAAGGGAAACCAAAAATAACTAGCATGTCAATTGTTCCATTAGACAGTAGATAAGTTATGTCTTTGTCTACAGTCATTAGTAAACAGATTTAGACACTTTGTTCATTAAAATGATCTTGAAAATTGTTTTTGCATAAAATTGCATCTGAAAATCATTTCCATAGTGAGAAGGATATAATTATCATATTGTATGATCACTTAATGTTAAAACATTAAAAAACTATTCTTCAAAACTCTCGGTGTTTGCTTAGTGCGAATAGCATTATTGAATGAAATGATATTGAGTAAATGCGCATAAGACAAAGTCTCCGCAAAAAATGGTAGAACCAAGCGAAGGAACAACGCTTTCATTGTTCTTCATCTTCTAAAACATTTCATGTTAGTTCAAAGTTTTGATATGATTCAAATATGTTTTGTTTCAAAGGACGTTAATTTCAAATCTAGGTCATTTTGTATTAATATGTGTTTATCGAGTTTGAGATATAAGCATTACCTAACATTGGAATTAGACTTTTGGTTATTTGACTCGTAATAGACAAGTCAATAACGTTGGGCTCATGTATAAATGTTGAAGATACTTAAAACACCATAATCTGCATCATATTATAGTAGATGGTCATCACTGGTCACATCAATAATAATACTTCTTCAGTGCAGATGAACATTACATACTGTGAACATGGAAATTTTTTGGCGTGGGGGTTATTTTCTCTGTATTCGCGATCAAGAAATATCCCCAAAAAATTCCTCCCACGCGAATAGCGTGATTTTGAAGTGACCTATGTAAAAGCAATGACATTGTCGAATATGAAAGGCCCTGAGCGCGAAAATAACCCCTCGCGAAATGTTTGTCAAACGAAATCGCGAAAATAACACCCTACATAAATCTCCACGTTTACAGTATTTTAATGGCAAAACCCAAAACATGAAAAAGAACTGACAGAGAATAAATCACAAATAGGACCTAAAAGTAAAACAAACATTAGCTTATGATGATAGAACTTTGGTCGAGCGAGACGTTCCTTGGTTTGATCAAATTTCTCAACTTAACATAGACATTTTTTCACTTTAAATCATTTAATCAGCTTCTTTTTCGGTATCCTCAGAGAACTAAGGTAAAAACAAAATAACTGTAGAACTTGACATTTTAAAAATCTTACCGATAAAATCAACTAGGTTTACATTACAGTTTTTTACTTTTACTTGATCTGATACTAAGCCGGAGTCGATTAGTCAATACTTAATTAGTCAATTAGTCAATACTAAGCCGGAGTAACAATTGCATATTAAATGTTTTATTTTATCACCCTACAACAATGATGAAGGTTCCACGTGTTTACGACCTACGATTGACAGAAAAAGTTTCCTTACATAAACAAAATGTTGCATGGATTGCTATTGAACCCAATGTATCGACGTTTTGTCGTGACCTAAGAGCAATCTTTCAATTATCCCTTAGTTTCCTAGTGAATTTACCCAAGCGTTCGTCACTTTAACAAGACCCAACATCCGTGCATACCATTTAATGGTATCAAAATTAAAAATTAATAAAACTGACATCTCGTTTCTTACTTACTTTATTGCAAATGGAAGAGAAAAAACGTGTATGCGAATTAAATCAGAAGAAATATTATGACGTTTTTGAAAGACAATTTTAAAGACGTGGTTTATGTAAGTAAAACGATTTCAACATTTATATTTCAGATATCGACTGTTGACTTCCTTTGCCTCTTGCTACGTATGCTAATAACATTTTACTACTTGTTGATCATCTATTATAACGGAAAGGAAATTTACACAACCCAATATAACATTATAAAATTAGTTTTGTTTTGATTGGACACAGACTTTGATCATATTATTGTATATCCAGAAAATCTTCCGTCATATCACGATATTTATATGGAATACGCATTTTTTCTCGGAAAATGCCTCGAAGAACACCGTACGCGTGGCAGTATAAGCATATTGATAATATCGAATGTAGGATCTGTCTGGACGGGCTATGAAAATATAGTTTCAAAGGACTTTAACGTCAGAAACGCTGATCTAGAGACGTCGACCTTAATCAGAAGATATACAATAACTTTTAACCTCGGGATTATAATCATAAGATGTACAATAACCCTTAACCCCGGGATAATGATAATACGGATTCAACATCAATTGCTCTGCAGAACATTGAACTCTTAAAATTACCGACTATAAACTGCATTATCTTGTTTAAAATAACCGTCCAATAAGCCACGTTATTTTTGTCATTGCATTCGACCTCAATTAGAAAATCGTGTATAAAACTAAAGATTATCTGCATAATGGAAAGCTCTGTTCTTAGTGGATTTTGGATTTCAGGTTAAGATCCTTTTAATTTTTTGTTTTCTATCTTGTTATTTCTTGATTTACAATGTTTTTATTTTATTTACCATGAAGAGACATAAATATGCATATGCAGAAAATAAATTTGTATTCAAAGAGTTCAGAAAGAGATAACACGACCCGTGTTCTTTCAAAATTATAACATTTATAATACGCAAGTGATGCTATTGTTGAACTGATCAATAGTTGTGTATTTAAAGACACAAATGTCCTGACCAGTAATTTTGTGCTATATATGTTGCAGTGGAATGTATTTGCAAGTGAAGTAAATGCAGATATTTCAAAAGAAAATTTACAGCACTTGAAACATTTTATATTGCCACAGAAACAGAGATTTATAATGAATGTTGTTTGTTTTTTTACTTTGAAATGCTTGTAATGGTCACCTAGAGATGCGGTCAGTTTTGTCTGTCTGAACATATGAAAATTTGCAAGAATAAAAGCGAAAATAAAAACATTCAGATCGAGACTCATCCACCTATTCTGATGCCAAATTCTTTTGTTATGTTAGATTTAATTTGACCACTCTCTGTTGACCACTGAAAAATTTCTCTCGGGAATTCAGATTCATATCAGTTGTAGATCAAAGAAGAGTCGATTACTTGAAATTGCCGTGGCATTTTCAATGAATGTAACAGTAAACCAATTTAGGCCATGAGTTATTATTCATGATGAGTACAACATTTGCTTTTTAAAGTCGGTTTTACATGTATGTACTTCCTTTGAAATGCCTGTACCAAGTCACTGCTACTGTCGTCTACAATTTTCCGGTGAATTTCCGCCTGCTTTGTCTTTTAGCCTCCTTGACTTTGGCTTTTGATAATTCTGTTCGGTATATACTAGTACAGAGTTTCACTCTTCTACGTTTTGCTCTGTACTTCGTTGTTTAAAAATAGCAACCATGTTTTGTAAAGACAGTTCAGCCGAATTAAAATTATCTTTTTTTATACGAATCATGGCATGCAAGCTGAGAGCATTCAAAGCGTAAGACACTTAGATGACTGTACAATGTGCTTTCAAGTTGTCGTTGGCTGAAGGGTTTGAAAGA
>MJUU01014782.1:0-18509 GCA_002080025.1 Modiolus philippinarum | reverse complement strand
AACATTCAAACCAAATTGCTTTGTTTGAGTATATAAAACAAAGGTGGGAGGTAATGCACCAATTTGTGACAATTTATTTTAACAATAACAAGTAAAAACAGTATAAAAACAAATCTAAAATCTACTTCAACATATTTACATATATATAAAATTATCACAAAGCAGTGGATGGAAATCTGACAAATAAATAGAAAAAATGTCTTTTTTTAACATGTAACCAAATATTTTTTTTAGTATAAAAAACAAATATGGGAGGTAAACACACCAATTTGTAAAGATTTTTTAAACAAAGTAGAAAAAATATATATTATTGGAATGTAAACATTGGAAAGTTTTTTATGTGAATTAATTATCTTTCAGTTGTCAAGTCTATTTCAATAAATGGAATCTCCTAGGAAAAGGGAAAAATGGAACAGTACCTACTAGTATACCCCCTCCCCAAATAATAATACTTCTCAAATTAACCAATAAATAATTGACAAAATATTTTGTAGAGGTATCACTACTTTGATTTCGAATAGCAATTGAAAAAGTTAACACCCGTTAAATGACATATTAAAGATTTATCCAATTAAAACAATAGATGTGATGTTTAAGGGTGTAAATGGGACATTCTTTCACAAGAGGATTAACATTTATCCACTTGAACCTGTATATATATATATCCCTGTATACTACAATCAATATCTGCTGTAATCAATAAATCATTGTTGACTAAATTAATTGCTATTAAGAAAAAATGGAAAGAATAGAAGAGGCACAAATTTTGTTGAAGATGGCAGTTCATGAAATGAAGGTAAGTTCATTTTATATTCTTAAAAATTATGATATGTCAGTCTATTTGGTTGAACCCTCCTCCTGGTACTTCTTCTTAATACAGTCTCCCTTTTTTTAAACATAAATTTTTCCACAAATTTTGATAAGATATTAAACAAAAATTTTATCAACCATGACAATGAAGGATTTAAAACTATATTGTGTCCAGTGCAAAAAATAAAAACATTCTGTATAACTTGGATTATTAGTTCTCTAAAATTCCTATTAATTGGTAATACTGATAGAATTCCAATTATTGAAATACACAAAACATCTGAAAAAAAAATAAACAAATACATAATTAGAAAAAAGTGTTACTGATTTTTCCTTTCACTTTCAATATTAAATATGGAATCTTCAGACTCCCTAGATACAATGCTTGGAACCTTTCTCAACCTATATGTATCTACATGCATAGGTAAAGTAGACTGATTTCTTTTACACTTTATCAAAATTTGTCTTCTAAATGTATAAGTCAGAAACAATATCACACAAATGCAGATAACAGTTAGAATTGATACTCCAATTAGTGAAATGTGAATATCCTGCATCTGGTCATTTCCACTATCTGCAACAAAATGTATGTAAACTTTTAACAGAATTTTCTAAACCAACATTAAAAGAGACCTTGGTAGTCATTTATCTACCTTTTTAATAAGTCTCAACTATTACCAGCTCTGCAGGATCTGTTTTGAATCAATTCACTGAAGAGACATAAGTTGTCGAAATGGCCATATGCAGAAAGTAAATTCACAGTAACTTTGATATGTTGTTATTTCTCAACTTCAAATAATAAAAGTTTTATAAGTTTGACCTATTCAATATGTAGGTACTTACTTCATCTTACTTTATATCTTTTCATGTAGTAAACAATAATTTGCAACAATAAACATGATAAAAGCATGAAATTTCTAGGCAATTGGTATTTGCATTTTTTTTTCATATTTTTACTGTTTCATCTATTGTATCTGTAAATAACTATCAAATGAGTACAGTACATTATGTAATTTTATTCACCTGGTGAGCTGTTCTTAGTCCATAAATGGATATGACTAGTATATTGATCAGTGCTTATATAATTATAGTAGTCATACATTTTTTAGGTGAATATACAATTATGCAATAATTGTTTTCAATTTTGTAATAACTGTTTTCAATTTAAGTAGTCATAAATCAACAAAATTGTATCAACTTGAGATTACACAATTGTCAGAAAATCAATACACAAAACTATGGACCATAGCCATATGAATATAAAATTTATTTGCCAATTACACTTATATGAATGAAAAGATAGGTAGATCTTTTAAAAATGTCTGTTACTCAGTAATTAGAAGGCAGAAATCTACCCTAAAAATCATGTTTTACACTCGATTGATCATAATGATAAGTTTACTTACATCCAAGTTGTTCATGAAGTGTACCATTCTCCACTGGATCCACAGTCATTGTTACATCTGTAATAAAGTTTAACATTTTGTTTATGTTTAGTTACAAAATGAATTTCCCACAAATAAATTACACCTACATTGATTATTGATCTAAATTTGAATGGAAAATATGTGATATGTTTTCACACTGTACAAAGGGAAATAATCACACTATTACAGAAGGATAAATTATCTGTTTTTGGAAAAATATACTGTGTTATTAATTTTCTGGAATAAGTTTTCATATTATATTGCATTTACCTGTTTGTGGCTCTTGTACTGTAGAAGTTTCCATCTGTGTCTCAGCTGTTACCATATCATTACCAATCTAAAATAGTCATTAAACTTAATTTTTTTTCTTTTTTTCAGAGATGTAATTTGAAGATGGATGATAAAGTAAGTAACTTTTTTTTTCATAGGATTTGAACTTGACACTCAATTTTGAACTTTGAACTTTTTATTTATCATAAACTAAATACATAGTTATAGAAATACAATACATACAAACAAACAATACAAGTAATACAATGCATGTGTACAATATAAACACACATAAAATATACATTTTTTTAACCAGAAGGTATAATTTTTGAATTGACAATTTTTATAAATGTACATAGTTTTTCTAGTACTATAATATTATTGGAATTGAAAAGTTGATTGAATTTGTGTTTGGTCTTTGATTGCAAAATTTGGTAATAATTTTTTCCTCTCGGAGTTAAAATTTAACATTATGTTGTTAAATTCTGTCTTTCTATATGTCACGAGTCTTTCAGAAATAAAGCTTAATGGTATACATATTTTAATAATGGAAACCTCAAATTGTGTTATATTGTAATGTATTGTTATTAATTATGTCCTTATATTTCCACTCTTTTTTTCAGATGACACAAACTGACATTTCTTCTTCTTCGGTTGGTTTTGGAGGCGACTTAACCAACAAAACAGAACAGGTGGAACAAGCATCAGTAGATGTCATCGACCTAACAGGGGATGATAGTAATGAGGATCAAAGTCAAAATGGGCCATCCATTCCTATTGGGACCCAAGGAGGGAGTTCAAATGATGTAAGTACATGTATTTGAAAGTGAATTTCGTTTGATTCTGGTGCTACTAAATCTATTACTCATAATGGATACAAGATATTTGTTTACTCTAAAAAGTACTAGTAAGTAAGCGAAAACACAAATGAAGTTACTGTAAATTTACATGTTTCTGCATATGATCATTTCGACAACTTATGTCTTATTACTGCAGATCAAATCAAAACTTTTGAAAGACTATGAACTGAATGATTTATCATAACTAATTTACCTATATATAATTTAAATGGAAAGCCAATCAGAGTTTTGCAAGAAGGAGAAACTCCTTACATATAGGTTTATTTCCAAAAAAATTATATATTGCAAGTTTCCAAATTTTTTATTATTTAAATGTGCATAAATTCAAAGAGTAATTTCACATTTATTGCTAACTATAGACCATTAATATTTATGTAGTCCTTTAAATAAAGAAAAAATAATAAATAACCCCCCTCCCCTAAAAAAGACAAAACAAAACAAACAAAATAGGTTTCAACCACCAGTTATATGTTTTCATCATATTTTTATTTTGTAGAGTGATAAACATACCCAAAGAAATGAGGATGCCTTGACCATGGGCGGGGCCAGTGGTCAAAATATGACCAGTCAATTCATGACTTTGGATGACAGAGTAAGTAGATTTTATGTCCTATATCTGACCTATAGTGAGGTTTGTTTAGGGTATATTGTGATATGGGATGTTTACAACTTTAGGGATATAGGATATTTTGACTATGGGATATTGGAAATTTCAATAATTATGGGGATATCTTCAATTTTCAAAGATATTTTAGTCCAGTCTTACTGGAATATTGGGACTCTCCCTAAACAAGCCTCCCTCTAGTTTCACTATTAAAGCAACGCCATCTAGTATTAGCAGTCGTTTCAGCTATCACCTAATTTCAATAAAACATGTTTTTAATCACTTTTAACTTACCATACATTCTTTCCCATTGATGTACAGTTTATCCATTTTTAAATAACCACACAAATCCTGGTTGGAATTAGTCAAAATAACTGTGCATCCAGTTGATGGAAAGGCGACATCTTTCAATTGATCCAGGTTGAAGATGTGATCGAACCTGACCACTTCACTAGCACCAGGTACGGATCCTTGGAACACCTCCATTTTCCCAGTTGTGCAATCCACCACCACCTCACTAATATAACAATCTCTGATATTAAACCCATGAACTTGAAACGTGCACAACAAACAAATCACCACGGTTAACATCATTGCGATCAGATCTGTTTACACTTTTTCCTCGGTCAGAAATTTTTTAATCACGTGACTTTACCTGTGTCACTTCATTAAAGTGTTGATTTTATTTTGCAGGACATCCAATTTATGGATATAGAGGAAATTCTTCAACATCACTGAGGAAAAAAAAAAAGATGAAAGATGAGAGGAAAAAAGATGAAAGATTGAATAGGGACAAAAAAAAGACAGATTTTAAAAAAAGTGTTTGTTAAATTTATTTAAATGTACTTGAAACAATAAAATATTATGCTACTTTGAATAATTGTATTTATGGGATTAATCTCTCGCAACCAAGGACGTCCTTGCTCGCAACTAATTTGCTATTCTAATGTCAGTGACCTCCTGTATGTCGCCCAAAGGTTGAAATCGTCGTTACTCAAGTTTTTATGTCGGTCTCTAAAATGTGAAGCAGTATTTTCCTTTGGTAGCTTAAATTCATCCTTTTACTAGATTTACTTACTACCAGATTGACATTATTAACACTGACGAGTTTACTTACTACCAGATTGACATTATTAACACCGACGAGTGCCTTATGAGAAAGAAAAAAAAAAGAAATGCTTACTCTACCGGTGCTCCTGTTCCCACCAATAGTTCTTTCAGGGCTCCGTGTTGTTATTGTATGTACCTTTTAGTTTTATGCCGTGTTTTCGATGTAAGATTTCCACTTACTTTTGGTTGATGGTTCTCGGTTTCTTACTTGCATATGGTATGTACTAGTGGTGTCAATTATTTATTTAAAAGTCTATTCACTTGTAACAGTTTTATGTCGGATTCTCAAATGAGAAGTGATATTGTTTCTTTCACGGCTTAAATTCATCATTTTTACCGGATTCATTTACTAGTCCTACTTGTCGATGCCTGCCATGTTCGTGTTCTATCTGTCATTTTTGTATTTTCGATGTTGGATATTAGCTTTCTTGCTTACTTATTTATATACTAGTAGTGTAAATGGCAAATCAAAATATTGTTTACTCAAAAGTTCATTCACTTGCAACCTTTTTCAATTGATATATAAATACTGAATGTGAAAAAAAAAAGTTTTACTTTAATTCGTTTCTTTCGAGATGAATAACCAAGTGAATGATCTGTTGAGTAAATACTATTATGATTTGAACAGTCCAGCTGCATATTCAGGAGTAGAAAAACTATATCAGATGGTAAATGCGAATGGTTACAGAATTGGTCGTCATAAAATAAGGCGATGGTTAAATTCGCAAGACAATTATTCTCTTCAAAAAACTCCTCGACGTCGATTCAGACGGTTGCGTGTGTACACAACCGGAATTTCAAATTTATGGGATGTAGATTTAATGGACGTTCAAAATATATCAAAGGAAAACAATGGTGTTAGGTATATTTTGGTTGTGATTGATGCCTTTTCAAGATATTTATGGTTACAACCTTTAAAAAATAAAACAGGCGATGAGGTCTGCACAAGTTTTAAAAAGATTTTTCAAAACAGAAAACCTCAAAAAATAAGAACGGATAAGGGTCAAGAGTTTTTAGCCAAAAAGGTACAGCGACTGTTCAAGAAGGAAGGAATTCGTCATTTTGTCACTCAAAATGAATTGCATGCCAACTATGCGGAAAGGGTTCAACAAACTATTAAAAATAAAATGTTTAGATACTTCACTAAAAAAAGAACTCACCGTTTTATTGACGTGTTGCAAAAGTTTGCGCAAAGTTACAATGCTACCCCACACAGATCACTGAACAATCTTCCACCCAAAGATGTTTCTCCTAAAAACGAAGCAGATGTTTGGGCTCAGCTGTACTTGAGCAAAAAGTATACAGAGAAAAAAATAATAAAATCGGAAAGAGGTGGAAAAAAGAAAAGAAAAACAAATAACCATTACAAATTTAAATTAGGATCACTGGTGAGAATATCACATATAAGACACATTTTCGATAGATCTTACAGTCAACGTTGGACAGAAGAGATTTTCAAAATTGTACAAAGGTTTAAGCGACAAAATATTAAACTTTATAAATTAAGTGACATCAGAGGTGAAGAATTTATTAAGGGTACGTTTTATGAATCTGAATTACAGCGAGTTGATAAAGACGAAAACAGTCTGTGGATAATTGAAAAATTGATTAAAAAGCGAAAAAGACGTGGTAAAACGGAGTGGTTAGTCAAGTTTCAAGGCTGGCCAAAGAAATACAACCAATACATACCGGAGGAGGATATTCAGAATTTAACCTGATGGATCACGTTATATTTATTCGTAGTGATCAATCAAATGTCTATTATCCAAACAATGAACCATATCATTTTAAAATATGTCTAAATGACGCTTTATATCTAGAAGGTAAATGGCAAATAGCTTTGCTTGATTTTTATTCGGAAGAAAAGATGTCTACAATGAAAAAAAATAGACATGAATTGTATTTGTTCTGTGACGTATGCACTGGCGTTAATATATTTCATAACCAATATTCACTTTTACGACGAATATTTCAAACAGAAAGAAACACTTGGAATTATGTATTTTCAACACCAATTTATTTACCAGTTAAGAAAAACGAAATTCGTGAACTAGAGTTTCATATAAAAGATGAGAACGGAGAAATTGCTTCATTTTTAACACGGAGAGTATCGTGTACACTCCATTTTAAACCATATAACAATCAAAATGGCTAACGCGGATAAATTATACATTCCTGATGTGAAACGATGGTCCAAATATTACCAAGATGTTATCAATGGGAAATCGAACACATATATAACCTATATGAGTGGTAGAGGTCAGTCCGGGTCATTTATGATACCAATAAATAAACCAGCTAGTTCGTCAACCACTGAAAAAGAGAACCCCGCTGTTGAAGTTAATTTAATTTCTCCATCACAACAAATTGTAAATCAAGCAAAAGAAGAATTAGCAGAGGAGGAAAGGGGTATAAATAAAAGAAAAAGGAAAAAAAATATCAGTCATTTGAAAAACTCCAGTGGAGGAAAGAAGATAAAACAAAGTAAAAAAGTTGTCAAGAAGAAAAGGAGAGACATATTTTCAGAGTAATATGGCTTTGATAAACAAAGAAAATTTTATTGAAGCTCAACCAAGTGAATTGGACTTATTTCAGCTACCACCATACCAATTGGGTGTTGAAGCCATAACATATGAAGAATGTAGACCTACCTCACAGGTTACAGCGTATAATCCTATAGAATTTAATTTATGTGGACAAAATGGTATGGAGTATCTTGACTTGAAACGATCTAAACTATATGTAAAACTTAAAGTAAAGAGTGAAAATGGAGAAATTTTAAAAAACGACGACAGTGTTGGACCTGTTAATTTATTTTTACAGACTCTTTGGTCGCAAGTTGATGTTTACTTACAAGGACAAATGGTAACCTCCAGTAACACCAACTATCCATATAAAGCAATAATGAAGACTTTACTACAGTACGGACAGGATGCAAAGAGTACTCAGTTATCTAGCAGTTTATATTACAAGGACAGAAGTGGTCATATGGATTCTATAACTAGCAACACTGGACTGTATGAAAGAAGAAAATACATTGCAAATTCTAAAACTCTTGATATGGAAGGGCCATTATTTCATGATTTATTTGAAATGGACAGGTATTTATTGAACATGGTTGATGTGAAAGTCAAACTATATAGAAATAAACCCAGTTTTTGTTTAATGTCCGGTGAAGATTCACCAAACTATGACATTACCATTGAAGATATTGCCATTAAGGTGTGCAAAATTAGAGTAAACCCTGCGATAATTTATTCTCACTCTGAGGCTTTAAAAACTACAAATGCCAAATACCCTTTCACCAAGACTGTTATGAAACACGTCACTTTAATGAAAGGAAGTTCTTCATTAATTGTAGAAAACATATTCCAAGATGTAAAACCTAAAAAAATATTTATTGGATTAGTGTCATCGAATTCCGTATCAGGATCATATACAGAAAATCCTTTCAATTTCAAGAATTATGATTTACAACAGATAACCATGTTTTGTGACGGGATAGCAGTTGACGGGATACCGTTGAAAGTAGATTTCAATGAAATGACTGGAGTTTCAAATATCACGGCATATGTTAAAATGTTTGAGAGTGCTGGAAAATGGGCATGCGATGCAGGAAATGATATAACTAGGACAGATTTTAATGATGGGTACACTCTTTTTTGTTTTGATTTAGAACCGTACTTCTCAGATGCAAAACACCTTTCACTTATAAAACAAGGGAAAGTGAGGCTGGAATGCTTGTTTGGTAAACCTCTTCCCGAGACTGCTTCATTAATAATTTTAGCAGAGAATTGCGGATATTTTGAAATTACCGAAAATCGTCAAATAAAGATTGAACATTAACATTTGTGACAATTGATTGGTGTATGTAGCATTTTCTGTTTATTGTTTTGTAATTTTTGTTATTCATATTCTTTTCAACAATAGTAATAAAAAAATAAACCATATACACGCATTGTCAACTTTATTTTCTTAAAGTATCATACATATATCAATATGAATCGCAAATCAATATATTTAAAATGAAATAAATTTTCTACATACAATTACACAGAATTAAATATGCATGGATATACTTTAAATAAAAACAAATAACATAAACATAAACAAAATGATTACACATTGAATGTGGGAATAGTGCTTATTTATGGTTATCTTTATGCCCATATGGTCTAGTTGAAATTCCATCTCCTAAAATGTATCTTTTATCATCAAAAGGCACCAAAGCTTTCTTCCTAATAGTTTGAGCGTATAAATTGTGACGTATGCTTCTTATCAAGTTCATGTCACACATAGTTACACTTTGTTGTAGTAAACAGTGTTTATACATTTCATGTTTGAGTTTTCTAGATGCTGATTTAGATATTCCCTTTGCAGTGTGTTTCTCACTCACTCCAAATGAGTAACTATACATCTTCGCCCTTAAACCGCAGAATTCCTTTACAGGAGTGCTATTTGCCTCATCCTTGAACTTACCTAACACTTTCTTATTCAATTCACTGTATAAGAAATGATCTTTTGGGTAATCACTGGTGTCAAACATGTACTGGTATTTTTTCATATCTTGATACATATCCTCTGTTTGTATGTGATACAAGAAAGAATCAGTATCAGAAAAGCAAAGCTTAATATTATTACCATACAGTTTTTTCATATGTAAATAATGAAATTCATACATTATCAGTTTTGCCAATTCTAAAATGCAAAAACCGACATAAACAGGTTGATTCATTACTATTTTCACACGTTTGTTTTGAACAGCGACTAAGTCTTCATGGAAAATTTTACAACAGTCATACGATGGTTTAGAGGTGTACTTGTGCAACTTTTTTTCTGTATGACATAATTTCACATCAACATGATTGCGCACATTTAATAATGTTCGTCCAAATATGGCATTGTTGTAGAGTTTGTACAAACTTTTTTCAAAATCACTTTTTGCCATTTTTCTTTTTTCTGTATTGAAATCAATGTAGGTTTTTAACCAGCAACTTTGGTGAAATTTCAAAACTCTATGAACTTTTTTCAATTTCAAGCCTAACTTCATGTAAAGCTGTAAGTTTCTATAATGAATAATATATTTTGTTTTATCGTACAGATTGGGAATAAGTTTTTCCGCTTTCGGAAGGGAATCTTTACCAGTTAATTTATGCCAGAGATCTTTTGAATAGGGTGAAAGGTCGTCAGCAGTGACTATTTTCTTTTCAGGAGCTAAAGGAAAATCACAGTGTTCGTCGTGTAGTTCTTCCCCATATTCTAAATCTACCTCCAAAATATATCCTATACTCCCGTCTGGTGAAACTTTCTGGATGTCTAAATTTGATATTTCTTCATCATTTAACCACTCAAAAAATCCATGAGGGAGTGGCTGACTCATCGATTTTCCATAGAGATTGTTGGCGTCCAAATATCCTAAGTATGTGTTTGGCTCAGATGGATCAAACGTTTCTGGAATGTAAGGATTGTTGGCTTTAGCATATCTGTGAAAAATTCCTGAAACGCCTCCTCTTACTCCCTTTTCAAGAAAAAGTAACTGATCAATATCTGTTATCAAATCAAGGACAATTCCAGTTTTTTTAAACATAGCAGACCAACTAAATCCTGGTGTTGTGAAATAATGACAAGGGTCCAACTGATAATCTAACAAACAAATATCCCTAAATCTTTCAAAAACATCAGCTAGTATGCATACATCCATTTTTAAATAAATATCAGAGTATTCTCCAAGTGTTTTTACATTTAATTTACTCCACACAGTTTGAGCAAATCTGTAATCATCATCTGATATGTGTTGATCTGTGAGCTGATTGAAAAAGTCCTTTTTAGAAGGTAACTCAGTATTCTTCAATTTCTTTTCATCATTTACGAAATCGTAAGGAAACACCCCTTTTCTTAGGAGAAGTGAAAAAATCTCTGGTTTGGGAAAAGCCTTAATTAAACATTTAAAATGTTTATCACCCTCTTTAGCTAAATTTTCAGCTAAGCTATCTAAGCTACTATTCAGAAACTGTAAGGAATCTATGAATCTTAAATTTCCTACTGAAAAAGAGAGATATTTTTCCATGTTGTTTGGAATTACTTCAATGTTTTTATCCTTGTACTTTCCTAGTTTACACATGATTATGTTGGCGTCAAAACCAGTCAGGTTATGAAAAATCACTGGTATGAAACGTGGACTTTTTATTTGTAGGTTGCAGTTATTACAAGCGATTCCACGAACCTGTCCAGTCAGATGATCATGATCAATAACTTTGCGATTTCTTTGAGAAAAACCACCTTTACAAACATAGCATTTAATTGCATTTTTGAAATTGATTTTATCCATTTCAGTCAATTTCATTGGCGCAATATTGCTTAGAATTCCTTTTATTTGCTCTTCTTCTTCAAAAAGTTTTTCTAAAAATGTTTCCACCACATTTCCCCCTCTATAAATTACAGGTGCTTTATCATATCTTGGATCAATACAAACTCTTTGGTAACCAAAACTATAAGGTTCAAATTTTTGATATGATTTTGTATTGGTCTTGTTAGAATTTTCCTCATTTATTGGTCTTGTCAAACATTCGAAATCTGCATAAATAACAAATGGAATTCTTGCAGTTTTAGCATAATCTTTAAATTCCAAGACAGCACCGCTTGCTGGAAGTGTGACCTTTTGAAAATCAAACTTCTGGCAATCTTCTTTATGTTCTTTGAGTTTATTATCACTTGTAAAACATTGAAGACAATAACAACAGAAAAAATGTTCACCGTTGTGTGCCTTTGTTCTTGACAGAAACCTATTTAAGTTTTTTATTAGTACATAATGTGTTTTTGTATCATCCTTTAAATAAAGTAAGTTTACGTGATGAGGAAATGAGTATTTGGTAATATGCAAAGGGAATATCTCGCCTTCTTCATAACCAAATACATTCACTGATATACTGTTTTGTGTTTCAAATTTTGAAATTTGTGACAAAGGAGTAGGAAAATCAATACCTGACATGTTAAGCATATCTTTGAAAGGGAAATAATTTTTTACCTTTTCTGGTTGATCATGAACAGGATGTAAGCTGCTTAATATACACCACATGAAACATTTGTTATCAGTACTTTGAATGTTAATTAAACTATGAGATTGTCTTAATGTCAATGGTAATTCAATATAACTTCCAGCTTGTAAAGGTTTGTAACTAATGATGAAAACATCCATCTGTAATACTTCTTCTAGTTGCCATCCACTTCCATTACTAATGAATTCCTCAAAAGAGGTATATAGCTTTTGAAAACTTTCACTCATATCGTGGTCTAAATCATATTCGGTTGGTAAAAAAGTTTTCACTTTACTACGAAAATGTGGATGAGCTTCTTGGAAAGTTCCGTCTGGAGCGAATTGTACCATTTTCACTTGAATGTTAAAATAAAACTTAATACTAGTTTGTTTCCGTCGTTCTTCTGTCAAAAGTTCTTTTATCTTCGTTTGATTTTCCTTAAAGAACAATATCATGTCATACTTTTGTGCTTCAACTGTCGGAAAAATTTCTATTCTTTGTACATTATCCTTGAGAGCTGATGACTTTTTGCTTTTGCTTTGTTCTGAACTGTTGTTACTTGTTTCCTCTATACTTTGTTTATTTACACTTCCCCCATCGTTGGTTTTGGCTTTCTTTTGGTTATTTGTATGCATGTCGTTTTCCTTCTCCATTCTCTTTTTAACTTTTCCATGCTTCGCTTTCAGATGCTTGCTTAAATAATCTTGTCTATGTGCACTATATCCACAAATTTCACATGTGAAATTAGTATTATTATGCTTGTTTTGATGTCTCAGTAAATTGAATTTTTTAGTGAATGCTTTATCACATTTGTTGCACTGAAATATTCTTTCTGGCTTTTTTTCCTTTCTTTTCACCAAAGATAACACTTCTTCAAAATCCTGTGGAGTTAACTGTTTCAACGTTTGTAAGGTCTGTTTTGGTATACTTTTAACAAATTGTTCCACCAAACCCTCGTTTGCTTTATTGTAATCTTTGTCTTCCATCATAATTCTAGTATTAATAATGTATAATAATAATCTTTCATTTTATTTATAACAAAGATTGTTTGGACTAATATTATGAGTAACACATTGACTCATGGAGGAAACGATGACTACTGGTATGAATCATTTAGAAATATCTGAGTAATAGTATGAATCATACAGGAAATTATGACGAACACTGAATGGGGGGAGTTACAACTAAACTTTAATGACTAATATTTTGCTATTACAATTAAAAGAAACTAAAATAATTATTTCATATTTTATTCATAAACTTGATTTATTACAATTTGAATTTTAGCCATTTCTTTTTAGTTCTCGAAGTTAATTTTGTACACACATTTCGTTTAACATACATTTTTCTTGTCTTTTGATTATCTAACAGTTCTTCCTCACTCTTTTGTCCTGTTCTAGTGTCTTCGCCATTAGATTGTAAATATTGTCTCCTTTTACAATTAGAAATCACTCCCAGTGGAATATGGATTGACTTTAGAAATGTACAAAAGTGTTCAATCCCTTTAGGTGGTTCTCCATATCTCTTAGGAACAATGATATCTCTCAGCCAATCTATAATGTGGGTGTTCGAAAGAACCTCACCATCAATAATAACCTCTCCACGATCAGTCCAAGAAAATGAAGGATGTTTTTGTAAAAAATGTAGTAATTTGTTAGCCTTTTCCTTATACTTTGATGGTATGGCAATATCTATCAAATCATTTATTTCGTTTTTTGTCTGCCTACTTTCTTGAGTATTTTTTTCTTTAATCAATTGTTCTTCATCCTTTAAAGATTCATTACACACTGAATCATCTTTAGATGTCTCTTTTTTTTCCATCATAGCTTCATATTTCTGCTTCGGAAGAAGAATCATCTGACGAGTCATGATTTATCTGATCAAGAATGATTTTCAGTATGAATGGCAAAAGAAAGTGATGTTTCAGAATAAGCTTTTTCCTCTGAACAAGTGTCGTTTCTCTGTCTGTTATTCTACGAATGATGTGTTTGTAGTTCATCAATTTCTTTTTAACTTTATCAGTTATAATGAACATACCATACAAGACGTTATAGATACATTCTACTAAAATTTTGAACTGTTTCATGTTCATCGTTTTTATCATTGCAACTCTCTGATTGTCTTCACTGGTCATCAAAAGTGATAAAAAATTCACATGCTTCATCAGTTGGGTATTCATTTTGGTAGAAAAATTATATTGTCTTCTCCCACGAAGATGTTTGTCCTTAATAAATAGGATTTATCTGTATGTGGCGACAAATCTATTAAAATGTACCCGTATTTTGATGAAGTTGCAAGTTCGTAACTTTTCATAAAATAATCCAATTGTCCTGGAAGAATTTGTTTTCCAAGAACAGTCAACTGGTGTTTATCACGATGATTTTTTAAACATATAATGTAGCTTGCATTCAGAGAAATAGTTCTAATACATTTTCCTGGTGGAAACAAGTTTTGCATTAAAAATATGACACTTATGTTCTTATGATGAGAACTCACTGTGAATAAGTTCATTATATCAGGACTGTTAGCAGCGCTTGTTAAAAGATCATCCAATACCAGTAACATGTGCTCTTTTTTTTCTGACCAATTATTTATATCTTCAGCTGTTGGTAAACCCTCATGAAATGTTATTTCGGGAATTTCATCCTCCATTCTCGAAAATAAATCTTGGAAGGCTGAGTAGCAATATATTGTTTTAACTGGTGGAATTGTAAACATCCCTTTAGACTGTTTAATAATCTTGTATGTTAGGAATGTCTTCCCACTTTGTGTACTTCCGATAAGAAGAATTGTGCAGGGTGATTGCAGTGGTAAAAGAGCTTTTTTCTCTTGATCATCCATCTCGAAACTAATGTGTTAACATTTAAAGTCGCTTTTTATATATGAGGTGTTTTCAACAGGGAGTTGTGTGTAATGAAGAAAGTCGATTTGGTTAACTACAGTGAAACTAAGCCGAACCCTGATTAAACCGGAAACCTGTCTAAACCAAACATGATGTGAAGACCCTTTGTATAAATTTCTATGTATTTTGAACCTGTGTAAACCGAACACCTGTCTAAACCGAACCAATTCTTCAGTCCTAGAAGTGATCGGTTTAGACAGGTTTCACTGTATTTCATTCTGTATGACATGTTGTAAATTTTACATTTCTTTGTACGGTTCCCTTTCTACTTCTCTCGTATATCTACCATTCAAATGAACTGAACAATATCACTTTAAATAATCGTATTTTATTTAATCAAACATACTTTATTTATGTACAACAAAGTATATACATCAGTGATAGAATGGACATGAAACAATAAAATAAAATAAAACATTCATAGATATGATGACAAATTAATGTGACAATGTTCAAATATATGTTCTAGTATGTACATGAAACATGAAAACAAGGAATCAATCAAAGACAACAAATGTTCACATATCGGTCCTACAATGTATATGAAATTATAAAAAAAAACAATTAAACATAAGTTGACAAATTCATGTGTCTTAATGTTCAAATGTTTGTTATTACTTAGCTCTTCTCTCCATTATTTGATACACGTTGTTCTTCGTAGCATTTGAACGCAGTCTATCCAGAAAAATAACATTTAGTATAAAATGAGTAAATACGTCAGCTCTTGGAATGTTTAGTTTTTTCACATTTTCTTCGTATCTGTTCAGAACTTCAGTGTATTTGAAGGCTTCAAAGGCTCTATCAAAGAATTTATTCAATTTTTCAGTTTCACTTTCCATAATGCACTCATGTCTGTGTTGACTTGGGTGATCGACTTGACATCCCGCACATGATTTTCTTGAAAGTTGCTGTATTTGATCTTCTAAAACTTCTGCGAAGGTGAACATCAACACTGTTGAGAGGAGTTTTTTATCCATGGTGTATTCTGAGTTAGACATTCTTATCAGTGTTCCTCAATAAAAGAGTATAAAAATAAAATGCTTTCCTTTAGATTGCACAGTTTTGTCCAAACTTCTTTACAGACTTTCAACTTCTTTCCTTGTAAAATGAGTTGAATGGATGTTTCTTTTCCTCTCTTCTTTACAACTATTTTACTACTTTCGTCGATGGTACAGCAAACCTCTTTCTTTAACAAATTTGGATGTAACTGTTCAAAATCGCATTTAAACTGCTCCTTGTAGAAATTATGTGTGACTGTGTCATGATGAACTCCTGTTTATATAAGTTTGACAGGATCTGTACCACAGGATATGAATCATGTATGAGTCATAACATGAGTAATATGATGATGTAATTCATCGTACAAAGTACGTTTACATTTTTGAAAGATGAATCATAGAATGAGTCATTGAATGAATCATATAATGAGTCATTGAATGAATCATATAATGACTCATTGAATGAATCATAAGAAAAAAATGAGTCATTCGTCCTCTTGAGTTTGTAACAACTTTATTATTTATTCATTGATGGGTTTGGTAATATATATCCAGTACATCCACTTAGTAAGCTTACCCATAGTTCCATACTCCCATTTTGAGTCGTTAAATTGACGATGGATGCTACAACTATTATAAAAACTATAAGCATTTGACAAAGATATACTATTTCAGCTTTTGGTACGTTTTGTCCCATGAAACACCATTTTGATTGAACACTGTTAGTACTTACACGGTCTTCCATTTTTAAATTACTGTTAGTTTTTCATGTAACACACAGTTATATATGTATATTGATAGTATCCAATTTACTGAATGAAAATGATAATAATATTATTCTTCCACTGTTTTATGTACCAATTTATCATCATATATATACTTTCCTCAAGTCTCTTATTTGTTTTCTGTCACATTTGAATAAAAATATATACCGTCTTTTTTTTTTTCTTCAAAGGCGGATCATGCTGAATTTTACATCTTACATATTTGTATTATCAGTAGTTGTACTTGACAGGGTATACATATAAAAACAATGCTAACACTCCATCAAAATCATATCCGTAAAAATGTAAATCTTCTTGAAATTCGTCATGGTGTTCAAAGTCAAATAGAACACAGATCATATATCTGTTACTAACTTCCCAGACTTCCACTGGCCAATCTGATTTTTCCTCATATGGTAGTTTATCCACATTTTCCCTAATCAAATTAGTTTTTCTATAGCTTGTTTTACTTTTGAAATATCCATTGGTTTCCCTTTGCTGGAGGAGGGTAAATATGTTACAGGTTTCTCGATCCATTGTTTAGGTTTTCGACATAACCATTTGTGATAATTGTTCTTAAATATTGGTGATTAAATTATCCATGGGGAATGAATCATTATACCTCAGTTTAATAAATGGATGATTCATTAAAACTCATAAGGAGATGATTCACAGGGGAAGTGAATCATCATGTGATTCATTGATGGTAAAAGGAAATGAATCATAGGATGTGATTCATTGATGGTAATCGGAAATGAATCATTGGATTAGTCATCAGCATAAAAGAAACCGACAGGAAATGACTCACAAAAAATGACGTCATCAGGAAGTGACGTCATGCTCCTATAAAATAGGAGGAGTGGCAGTCTCATTTTATACTACTCACATTTATTTAAATTATACACAATGTTTGCCATCTTATAAAAATATTTTCAGAAATTAAATTCAACTAATTTAATTCAACTACCCTTATTTTGAGAGCGATTGGAAACAGCTTTTTGTTGGCCTTACCAAAGATATTCTAACATTTGGAATTGTCAGTTTCTTACGATGATTTGCTTATCAAATCACATGCAAGAGTTATGAGACTTTATTTTTCAAATTTAAGGCAATTTTATAAATAATGCACTCTAACTGATTAATAGTTTGATCAGCTCACTTCAAACTTTGCAGATGGATTTACTAAAGAGATATCATGTTTAATTGGGCAGTTATAGGTGTATTCTAAATTGAGAACCACATTCTTTAATCACTTAAAGTTGAAGGGGTGACGACGGGCGTATCATGCGACTTGGCGCAGCTGTTTATTGGCTTTAACAATATCCACCCAAATATTTATAACCTGTGATGTATGAAACTTTGAAGTCTTATTTAAATAAGAATTGATATTACATTATGCAGTATTAAATGTCAGGCGCAAAAATTTTCAGAATGCTAAGTTTAACCAGTTCCATTTACGTCAAAATAGTTCCATTTAGGTCAAAATTGTTGAACCATTTCTTATTGGTGTTATTGCCCTTGGGTGAGGATTTTTACTGAATTTTTCCATTTTTGGCTATTATTTAATAAAAACGATAAGAAAATTAGAAAGAAACTTTGAATAGCAAAATTGTTCAGCAAGACAACCTCTACAAAAATCTTATAAGACCAAAATAGTTAGATAATGTCTTATTAGGGCCCAACCACAAAAAGTGGCGGACACCCTATAGTAATCAGGTTACTTGGAGGCT
>MJUU01014781.1:37558-48483 GCA_002080025.1 Modiolus philippinarum | reverse complement strand
GGTATAACATTATCCCCGAACTTTCTTCGAAAGTGCGGGGATAAATATCACCAACTTCTTATACAACATTGTTTGATACAACACCTGTGTTGATATATATAAATATCACCAACTTCTTATACAGCATTGTTTGATACAACACCTGCATTGATATATATAAATATCACTAACTTCTTATACAACATTGTTTGATACAACACCTGTGTTGATATATATAAATATCACCAACTTCTTATACGGCATTGTTTGATACAATACCTGTGTTGATATATATAAATATCACCAACTTCTTATACAGCATTGTTGATACAATACCTGTGTTGATATATATAAATATCACCAACTTCTTATATGGCATTGTTTGATACAATACCTGTGTTGATATATATAAATATCACCAGTTTCTTATACAGCATTGTTTGATACAATACTTGTGTTGATATATATAAATATCACCATCTTCTTATATAGCATTGTCTGATACAATACCTGTGTTGATATATATAAATATCACCAACTTCTTATACAACATTGTTTAATACAATACCTGTGTTGATATATATAAATATCACCAACTTCTTAATATACAGCATTGTTTGATACAACACCTGTGTTGATATATATAAATATCACCAACTTCTTATATGGCATTGTCGGATACAATACCTGTGTTGAAGGGTCATCAGGAGATCTGTAACCCCAAAATTCTTTCTGTATAATCCAATGTGTGTTTTTTATCCATACATGGTAGTATCATATTTACACATCATGATAGGCAAGTTTTACCTTTAATTCCATACCTCATACTGGGTACACTGTGATAACCATATCTAAACTGTCTTTCTGGATCTGAACTAAAAACAATTACAATATGTAAAAGTCAGAAGGTTATAACCTTTATTTATACAATTCCTAAAATGAATTTTTGTTCTTGATGTGTAATTTTTATCTTATGAAATATCCTCTCTCTGTATCTGAGCTAAAACAATTTCAAAAGTAAGAATGTTAAAACCCAAACTTTCTGGTTATTATTTAATAGAACATTATTCATCCCAAAAGAAATTTTGGTATTGACATGAAATTCTTATATTATGAAATACCCCTTTGTTAGGAAGTTTCTATTCAAAATCATGTTGATTCATTTGAGTAAACTAACATTATACAGGTCCAAATCTCTATCCATGAATTCTAAATTTTATTCTTATATCTTAACAGATTACACTGTCTAAATCAAATCCTAGCTGATCAGAAACCAGCATTAACTAATCAAAATCTGAGATCTTTTTGTATCAATTCCTATTTAACCTGAACCTATGTAAACACAACACTAATTTAAATCAAACAAAGACTCCAATCCCAAAACTTGGTTTAGACAGGTTTCGCTGTATTTCCTTATATTTATTGTCTATTATACTCAATTAACATCCAAACTTTCCTAAATATGGCCATAGAAACTGATATCATTACTAGAAACATTCTTACAATGTTTCATACTCATGATGCTCAGGATTTGATTTTTCAGTAGTTTCAGAGTTTGATACCAAATTGACACTAATAGACTATGATTTAAGGTGTCTCAGTGGTATTATTCCACCATTTTCTTCTTATAATTGTTCATTTAGGTTTCATTCATTAAGAAATTTAACAAAATAGTTATTTAAAATGAAAAGACAGTTCAAATGTATTTAGAATTTATATTCCTAATCATTTTTATAACATTTTCGTTACAAAAACATTAGCTAAAATACATGAGCTTTAAATCTGTTGATGGATTTAGAGAACACAGAAATTATTCAAGGGAGATAATTTGATTAAATATCACTAGAGAAATTAACATTTTGCAGTTTTTCTCTCTTATTTCAACGGTGACCCCTATTTTTCATTTTTTTTATGTAAACTACATAATGATAATTAAACACATGCAAAGTATGAAAAAATTCTATAATAGATTTTTCAAACTATCATCTCAGATGATCATTTTCCCTATCATTTCTATGTTAAATCCTGAAATTTTCAATTTCAGATTTTGCGCTTAAATGCACGGTGACCCCCAAATTTTATTTAACATTTTGAACACTAATACAATTATGTTTCTACACAGAAATTTTCACAAAATTCTATAATAGGAAATTAATACCCTGCAGACACCTTAAGGGGGGGTAGACCTAGGGTAAGAGGAGATAACTCTGTTTTTCACTTTTTTACTACTTACACAAACAAATAGAATCATTACAATAGGTATGATAAAAATTTTTAAATTGTAAATTTATTTCCACATAGCAAATAAATATTCAATTTGCCATGAAAACAACCACCCAATATCCAGTTATTCATAATGAACGCATTTTACTCTACATTTTTGTAATACTATCCAATGATAACGAAAAAATATGAAGGCCGGATTTTTTTGCCAGGGAGGTAATTTATAGCACAGATTCAGCAATTTCATTGATTTTTACCCACTTTATTCCAAATTAAGAAAAAATGGAAAGGTAGAATTTTCTGAAATTTTAATATATCTTACATACACTAGTTTTCTTTCTATTCTCATTTTTTCGTGAAAATTAAACAACAAAATTTTTCACAAGAAGTGTTTAATAGTGATCCAAATAGAGTAAAAATTTCAGGCTTCACTGTTCAGAACACCCATGTATTTAAATTCAAACTAGTAAAATTTACTATCATTATTCATGCTTACTTTCACTCAAATCTAAACTATAGAATTTTGCATTTGGAATAATTTAAAATCAAATACAAGTTTAATCAGAGCCAATTTTATACACCACAATCAAGTCATGACCGGACAAAAAAACATGAGGAAACAGGGTATCTTTGATGACCACTATACATAAAATGGGACAGTAAAAATCGTTGAAAATTGCGTAAAGTCAACATGAACATTTGCAGTTTTAATACTGAAAATATAAAGAAAATTAAACGAGGGGAAAATTTTAGGCCTACCCACAGGGGCTTGTTACGAAAAAATAATTATACTCAACCCACTAAAATTTTTTCGTAACAAGCCCCTGTGGCCTACCCAGGTCTACCCCTCAACACCAGACTTTTTACTGCAGTATGATGGATGTCATACATGAATCAGATAATGCTTATCTTTCAGAAGCACCCAATGAAACTCCCAAATTTTGTGAGGTTCACACAGCTAGTACCTTGTTTATGGCATCTGTAAAAAATGGAATTATTGGAAAACAAAATGTGTAGTGCACATCTACAATATGTAATTAAGGTTCTGCTAATTTTTCATAAAATTCCAATTATTGGTTAAAGAGGAGTAAAGGATACAAGTATATGGTTTGCATTGAGCTAAAATGAAAAAGTCCAAAACATGTCAAAAATCTTGATAACAAAAGGAATTATTGGGGAAAAAATGTGCAGTGCAGCTCCTGCATAAGTTTCATGAAATTCCAATAACTGGTTCAGGAGGAGTTGTGGATAACAGCTTTTGGGTGCAAAAAGACAGATGGACTGATGGATGGAAGGAAGAATGGACGGGCACCATGAACACTTTATACCTCCCCAAAAGGGGGGGGGGTATAAATATCAAATTTGATGATTAATGTGGGATCACCTACATAAAGAAATAGTTGGCAGTCATTTAAGGTGATTAAATCTGCATGTGTTTTCCTCGTAAATTATAATCTGAGTGTCTGCACAGTACAATTATATTATACCTTTTTGCAATGTCTCTTCCTTTTTCTTCCATATATTTTAGCAGCTCTATGTCATCTTTCTTCAGACTTCTCAGATTAGGAATATTCTTTTTTGGCATCACAAGGAAATGATACTTGGCCTGAAAGTATATATTTGAATAAAAAAAACAACAACATATAATTAAGTACATGTAGTACTATTATTTAGACACACAGCTGTGTTATACAGCACTGAAAAAAATCTTGATAAGGTTTTCTTCAATATGTTCACAGAGGGTTACAATTCATAAATATTTAAACATTTTTTCCCATCCAAGAACAATTTCAGTGATGTGAGTCCCCCCTTCCCCCTGTGCTTGTGGTGTATATAGCTATGTTGATATTTTTCACAGCAAGCTCATAAAATATCTTGAATATGCTCATTATATACACACAGGGGTAAAACCTTTCAAGTTATCAAGTGAAGCAACTGAATCAAGAGATCAGGTTTTTTAAGCAATAACTTATTTAAGTGTTCAAAAGTCGATTTCTTGAAAATGACAAAACTTTGATAAATAACTGATACAAATCTGATAGGAGGACGAAAACTACTGATGTTGCCCTAAGATATTATGCTAAGAATATCTGACATTTGTTTTGCCAAACCTTATTTGATTATCATAGATCCCACCTATGAAATGATTAAGGGTGTCAAGAAAGATGTCACAATTCATGAGTTCAGGATTTTGTATATCTAATGTTTGTCTGCTTCAGGCTATGCCATTTGTAAATTTGGGGTACAATGACAAAGAAACCAAAATTTAATGTCAATATAGTAATTGATATAAAAAAAATTGTATCATGCAAAAAACATTTTTTAATATTACTTAGTATTTCTGCTCTGTCTGACTCTTTCTACAGTATCTACTACAAAATATATTAACACAACACCGTTGTGCAAAAAAAAACTAGAAAGCTGACAAAGTCAGAAAAGGCCCTGCCCCTTGTGAGTCCCTAAAACCTGTTTGCAGAAAAACATAAATTACAAAATTTTAAGTTATTGTAAGTTAAGTTTCTGTCTATGGCCGTTTTGACAACTTATGTCTCTCCTCAAAATGGAAAGGAACCCTCCTTTGATCATGTCCAACACTGTATATAAAATTTATGAAAATCTGCACATATGATTTCAAGTTATCATACAACATTGAGCTAATTTTCAAAATATTCACTTTTTCCTATCAAGGCTAAGTTTTCCCCAAAAATTGTTTTCAAATTTTCCTCAAAAACGGAAGGGGGCTTCTATTCCTTGGTCATGTCCAACCTTGATTATCAAAAGCATTAAAATCCATGTTGGTAATCTCAAGTTATCTTAGGACATAGTATTCATTCTCAAAATATGTATATTTCATAAGTTTTTCCCAAAAATCATTTTATGATTTTCTCAAATATTAAAGGGAGCTTCCTTTGGTCAAGTCCAACCAGGAGTATCAAAATCATTAAAATCCCTGAAGGCAATCTCAAGTTATTATTGTACGACATTGTGTTAATTCTCAAAATGTGCAATTTTTCATATAAAAAGATTTTTTTCCCAAAAATCATTTTCCGATTTTTCTAAAAAATGAAAGAGAGTTTGCTTTGGTCAAGTCCAACTTTGAGTAAAAAATCGTAAAGATCTGTGAAGGCAATCTCGAGTTATCGTACGACATAGACCTAATTCTCAAAATATGTATTTTTTAATATAAAAACAAAAATTGGTTTGCAATTTTACTCAAAATCAAAAGGGACTTTCCTTTGATGATCTCCAGCACTGTTTATAATATGTATAAAAATCTGCGAATCTCAAGTTCTCATGCGACATAGAGCTAATTCTAAAACATTTTTTCATATAAAAACTAAGTTTTTCCCCCAAAATTGTTTTCCAATTTTTCCGAGAGGGAGCTTCCTTTGGTCAAATCCAACTGAGTAGAAAGATCATAAAGATCTGTGCAGGCAATCTAGAGTTATACAAAAATGTAGTACGACATACAAATGCTGATGGACAGACGGACGGACAGTTGGACAGATAGACATAAGGACAGACAGGCGGACAGACAGACAGAGGGACGGATATGCTGGTTACTATAGGGTGCCTACATATGGTGGGCCCCCAAAAAAAAGCAACTGAAAGCAAAAACATTGAAGACCTGAACACTGAAGAGCTGATAAGCACTTCATTTTTGAAATGCTTTATGAAACATGTAAAGATGAGTAGGAGGGATCTGACCGGAATCAATTGATAAAATTCAAATCCCTAATTCCCAAGGAAATAATTTTTGCAATCCAGAGTCCCTAAAAATGACAATCTAGATCAAGGATCCTGTTAAAAGGTTGATCTCAAATTCCTGCTAATTAAAATGGCTCATTCCAGTGTGCCTTTAAAGGTTCCCCAGACCCTAAAATGTAGATCATGAGGATTTAATTTCTTCAGGATCCTCATGAAAATTGAATACACACAATCAAAGAAAAACATCAGAAGGATAGGAGATCTCCAAAAGTATGAAACAGTCACTGTTGCAAGATGCAACTGATATTTTGTATCATTGAGTTGTTTATCTAAATTAAACTTAACTTGTTCCTGACAACAATTTCACTCTAAGTCATGACGAGTGATGCATGCAGGCACAACACGTCTTGCCTTTGTGACAGTGATCAGTATCTGCAAGCATCAGTCAATACCACAAGGATATTTTTTTATCAATGGCCAGGTCTTTTAACATACACATGTATATAGTACTATTCCAATTGGCCTTTTTATGGAAACAGTGTAATAATTATGGGACGTTTTGAATTGGTATATGTTTACTTGCTTTTGTCTTTTATTGCAGTGTGGAGTTGGTAAAACAATTCCCTGTGGTAGAGATGTATGCTCTTTATCTTCCTCAGATATAGCGTACTTGTACATGAGATAATATCTCATGTGTACACCTTGTTCAATTACTATTATCTAAATTTATGTAAATTCTAAAGCCTAAGGTTCAACTCCCTCCATAGTAGTTTTGTCCTTATCCATATTTGATATTTACTGATTATTCGAATTTCGTTTGGTTTTATGCATTTTAAACATTTTTTGAAATTATGGATTTCCTTGGTTTGGGTTCTAGTGCTGCTGATGAGGAATTAATTTCCAAAATGGCCATACAGCTCATTAAAATTATTGCTGTTGGAGTTAACATATGAGTTATGGTCTCATGTTCATTTACTCCATATCATTTCGTAAAATATTGCATTCATCCACTGCCAAAATTTCCTCCCTGTTACAGCACTAGTTGAAAAACAATGCGAAATTGTGGAAAAAGAAGAAAACACTGCAAGTGATGAAAAGTCAGCATGTGAGCACTTCCCCCAGTTCAGTTGTCGAACATCAGAGAAAAAATTTTCCATTATTATCCAAAATGTACTTGGTAACGCCTCAGGCCCTGCATAGAGATGCCCGTCGATGTTCAGTACGCCATCCAAGATGAAGTTTAGACTGCAGCTGTAGCACTGCATTTTTATACAGTTGAATTATAGTTTCATTGTAAATTCAATTGATTTAAAAGGCCATATTATTTATTCCATAGAGAAACTTTAGATTATTTTGAAATTTATAAAAGCATATACAGACGTACATGTACTACAACTAAATGTGGCTGTTTTTGCACCTGTGAGGGGAAGTAAACATTGAAAACAATAGCATCTGATTGATTTGGAATACTTCACTCTATTTAAAATAGATAACATGTAAATATAAACATCAAAACGTTCAAAAGTCATACTCCACTAAGATACATACAAATTAAAGAGTTACAACAGTGATAAAAGTAGTTACTATTTTTCCATTCATTAAAACTTGTACAAAAACTACAAATTAAAGAACACCATGGAAATTTTTCATGAATTAACTGAATCGATTATCATGAATTACTAATGTCAAACTGGGACTAATATTACAAGGATTCCAAACTATTCAACATATGGGGTCGTTTTCTAGTAAAACATGTGATGCTGGAAAGCTTACACCATAAGCTACCTGTGGACCAAAGATGCTGGATATAAGTAATATACTTTAAAAGTTATTAAGGTTTTAAGAAAGTTTATGTTGATGCCACTGTTGCCGCCGGAGAGTAATACCTATGTCTCGCTTTCAGTGACTTTCGTCGCAGGCGAGAAAAAAATGCTCAAAAATACATGGTACTACAATTGTAACAGGTAAATCTGCCACAACACAGAAATTGTGAAAAATGTGAACATTTCCAATCCCATTAAATATGATATGTAAATAGGTGTGACCTATGAGGGGGCGTAGCAGTAATAACCTTTAAAAGAAGGCTTTGTTTATTACAACAGCAAAAAATTAAAAACATAAGTTTTCTGAAGTCCATAACCCTGTCAAAAAGAAGTGGATTAGAACCAATTTCGAAAGACGAAATTCATCTGTAAATTCGAAGAGGGAAACTCACACAAAAAATGTTAAATCAATACCTGCAATGGTTTAGAAAAAGTGGTGCGGCTGGAAAACTAATGCTTTTTAAAATGTTTTATTTGTATGGGTTTATACTATAGGGAAACAGGACAGATAAAGGGGAGGTTAGGGTACCCATAAACCGGTTTAACCCTACCACTGGCTTTTGCTAGTGCCCGTACCAAGTCTGGCTGTCCCGACTTCCTATCGTTGTCTACATTTGTCTTATAAGTGGTTTTCCTGTGTAGTTCCTTGGCAAATTGTGGCATGTAATTATAAATTTCAGCCATTGTAAGTGTTTCCTGTTATCCATATTTTAACATTAAAAAAATTCTCAAAGTCCAAACCCATAATTTGTCATTTACATAAATGATATGTCTCATTGCTTAAACTCAACCACATACTAAGCTGCTTAATCGTACCTCTTATGGTCCTTGTGCAGATTTTTTTTTAATAGTTGCGGACCATATAGTTAGCGACCTTTTTTCAAGTCCTTGTGAGACAACATCTTGAGCATGCTGCAGCAGTCTTGGGATATTGGGATATTTAAAAAATAGAAAATGTACAAAAGCCAGCTACCAAACAAATCCCGTCACTTACAAATAAACAAATTAAAAATTACAAACAAAGGCTAGGGATTCTGAAATCTAAAAATGCTAACACCAACATATAGCAGTGCTGGAGGGGACATAATTGAGGTTTTCAAAATATTAAACTAGATTTATGACAATCAGGCAACACGTGGGATATTCAAATTGAATAAGGTCAGGCACAAGAGGTCACTCAAAAAAGTTATAATAATTATAAAAAAAAACATGTAAGTTAAACGTACACAAGTACTCCTTTACAAATAAGGTAGTTGATATGTTAAATAACCTGCCAGAATATGTAGTACATGTATCTGCAAAAACAGTCAAGGAATTTGGAATAGGCTTAGACAACCACTGGAAACATCAAGATGCCAAATACCAAAATCTGGACGTCACATAAATTCGCCTACATGTACTAACATAACAGGTAGATGTGTAACAACTGTCTGATGTTTATGCATTAATTGTGTCACTTTTTTGAATGTGTTTGTGTCATTGGTGCAGAATCATCCAAAACTCAAGTCCAGTTTATAGATTTTATCGGCACTTTCAAATTTCTGCACGAGTAGGAATGTTTTTTTTCTATTCTTGGAATGCAAGACAGCTGAAGAAGTGTCCAAAACATCAGAAGTGTATGATGAAGCATCATTTATATTCATGGGCCAATAATTGATAATGTATGATGGTGTTGGTCATCAAACCATTTGTCAATTTAAAATCATTTGGATTTTTTTATTTAGGGATTATACCAAATCCTGATCACCGCCACCAAAGGGACCTCAATTTGGAAAACCCCGTAAAAACTCATTATCACCTGCAAATTTAATAAACTATATAGATCCTCCTAAAATCTGATAACCAATGGCTATAACTGAATACAAATATTTTAGATCGTGGTAAAGCTTTTTCTGTTTGAAAACTGTCAATCAGAGTGCCATTTCCCCCAAACTTAGCCAAATTTGATTTATTGATAGAAAAAAGAAGGGAAACGGGGAATGTGTCAAAGAGACAACGACCCAAAGGGGAGTAATAACAACTCAAAGCCACCATAAGATCTTCAATGAACGGTGAGAAAACCCCACACCCAACGGCAGGTCGGAGTCCGCCCCTGAATAAAGAGTAATCAAGTTCTGCGAAATAAACATCATCCTAGACTCCTATAGACAAAAAGGAAAACAACTAGAAAAAAGACAAGACACACAAAGGCTTAATAAATTTCCTGGCTTAGGACAGGCGCAAACCTCCTGCGGTGGGGTTAAACTGGTTTTATTGGATCCAAACCTTCCCCTACAGCCAATGTGATAAATCAAAAAACAATCGTAACAACAGTAAAATTCAGTTGGCAACAGGACTGAGTCAATTGTGAAAAATGAAACTGAAAGAACTAAATATAGGGACATAAATATGAAATCACAAGAGACCACTAGCAGTTAACTGACATGCCAGTTCCAGACCCATTACCAACTGACAAAGTAAGTTATGTACCCTCAGTATACAGCTTCCACCAAGATCCCTTCCTGTGAGGAGTTTAGCATAATGATTTCATAGTAGGTAATCAGTCAGATTGGGGTTGGGGTCTTCAAGAAAAATTATGTTTTCATTGCTTTGATGCGATTCGTGCTGGTACTGTTCAGAAATATAATACAATTGTCCAAATACAAATATCTTTCACCACTTTAGGTACAAAATCAGAAGACTTTATGCGTACATACCAAAAAAACGTGCATGTTTCTTGAAAAAAAATATATAAGACTCAACTTCTGGATTAAAATTTTCTCACATACTTGACGAGTTTCGAATGAAAGGTTTTGAATTCTGAAAAAACATACCAACGAGAGCATGGGAGTCAATTTGGTTTGCCTGTTTACGCTCAAATATATTTACTGAATGTTTTATGGATTTATTTTTTTCCTTCTTGGGGTTAAGAAAACCGTATTTTTGTATGAAATTAAGTAAAGTTATATATCCGCTATTTAGACGGACCCTAGACATCATTTAACTTTTGCAATCTATTAGCAGTAAGATATCAATGGAAATAAAATCAAAATGACATCATTACTAACATAGCAAAAATTTATGTCACAAATGAAATTTGATTTGTCATTTCTGGTCCGCGTCAAAACAGGTCACTGAATGATATATTAGTATAATATAACATGAAAATTTTAATTCCTATTTAAATTGTATCAATAAAGTAACCACTATTCC
>MJUU01014781.1:25619-36772 GCA_002080025.1 Modiolus philippinarum | reverse complement strand
CCCCCTTAAACAAAAAATAAAACTAAAGTAAAATAAAAAAGAAAAACAAGCATTTCTGCAGAATTCTCAATTACCTTTCCTATAAAACGAGTGGTGATGTGAAGGATGCATTATTTATGAAATGTCATTGCAAAGAATAACAAATGAATAACGCGAGTAAAAAAAATCCACACGTGGTTTGTGTTTATTTATTTACTATCTGATAAGCTCCGCCTACTTTTTTCGCGCCGTCTATCGGTAACATGTATATGTGTTATGTGGGACCAGACTCTCTACATACATGTAAGAGTCTGGTTGAAGCAGACTAAGAAATTCCTATCCCTGGTACTGAATTGTAACTTCGGTATTTAGTTATTTGTCTGTCACTTTTCTTTATCTGCAACTCCTTCAAAAACTACAAGTCAAATTCCAACCAAACTTTCACTCAGCTTACTTGTTAAGATTTATAATGGTTTAATAAACACTCCGAAGGGTAAAATCTCCGCAACTTCTTTACAGTTCGATATCCAGTGGTATTTAAACAAACGTTTAGAAAAGATAAAAAAGTCGATTGCATTGTTTAGGTCTGTTGTTAGGTGCTTTAAAAGTTACTTATTATGTGAAATATTCTACTTTTTCATGTGCATGTGACAGACTTCTATATATACAAATGACAAAAAGTTTTTGATTGAACGTACTTCGCATATTTTGGAAGGAAAATGATATTTTCGATAATTTTCCTCTTACAGCGACTTGTGGATCGTACCGTTTCTTATACCCTGACAGTGACCAGAAAAAATATGCCTTCTCTTTAAATAATAATCTTTTCATGTGCCGATTTTCGGTAGGGTACATGCAGCGGTTCAGATACAATAATTTAAAGAAAAAGACGATATTTCGCTGTTTTACTTTCCATTTTTGTTTACAAAATCGATTACTACTCACTCATACACGTGGTTTCTTTCAACGAAGACACGCCTCTTTTTCCTGATCGATACGTAGACTTGACAATTGAACCAATGAAATCTAGTGATGATGATTACCTTTGCGATAATGGGTATAAAAGGGAAATGGCGCTGTTTCAAGACAACATAATTTTCTTAGCAACGACGAAAGACCTTTTGGATGACATCGTTTCTTACGCAGTAATCGTCACTAAAGATGTATGTTAAAAAATCTATCTGTACATACAATTTTGTCAGGGTACATGCATTTTAACACCCGATAGAAATTGATTTTGACCAGTCTGTCAAATTTATTGAATATTTTTTCACGACAGTTGATTATTTAAGAAATTCTCGTATCAATCCTTCTTGTGGACAAGTTTAATCATTTTTCCCTACAGAGCAAAGGTCTGGTAATTGAATGACAATTGAACTAAATATTGTGTTCGTCTGTTTCTTTTTTTAATCTTAGCATTTTGTCAGTTGTTTACTTTCGTCGCCATGCTCTTATTTTGATCAGAAAATGTTATGAATCACAGAAGAGTTTTTCTAGAAGGGAGATAATTTTATACCACTAGATTTCCCGCTGTTTAATCCTTCTGCGTTGTTTGGCAATCGTGACATTTGTATTGATATTAACGGCGGTCGATTAGTTATACCATCGATTTCATAAATCAATCTATGATTAAACGATAAACGGACCTCAAAATGATTTCATACGAGATTCGTAGTCTGTTTCGACATCGTCACGAATGAGTGTTTTTTGTCTGTTGAAACGTCTTTTCAGTCATATTTAGCACAAGCAAAAACTTTCACTTTCTTCAAGAGAAGGAGAGGGTTTAAAGAAGCAAGTTTCTGTGATGTTAAGACCTCAATTGATTCTTCTAGACCCTGGAAGTATTTTTCGACTATTCGGGCGTCGTCACATATGAGTGATTTTGTCCTTAAAAGTGTAAGCCTATATATATATATATATCCACCATTGAGAAGTAAGAAGCTTTTTTAGACTATTTGGATATCGTCTATTGAATCTAATACGGACCTCCAATCAATTTCTCGAGAATCTGAAAGTCTTTCGAGTTTCGACCATTTGGCTATCGTTACGCATGAGTTATTTTGTCATTAAAAATATTGAATTCTCATTATGAACATTTTACCAATTTTCTGAAATTATGGCATCTTTTCCGACATAGGGCACCGTCACATATGAATGATTTTGTTACTAGTTAAAATGTCAATGTGGCATCATGTTGATTCCGCGAGAAGTGTTTTAAGCGGGGGATGGCGGCCAACAGTGCTTATAAACATATGAGTTCATAAGCTTATTTCGTCAAATGTAACATATAACAAAGCCATTGACCTTTCCAAACAAAAATGTCTTCAACTACATCTTCGCTATGTTGTGGCAAAAAGTTTTCGCCTATGATGTTTTTCTTAGTTTCATGGCTTGTTTAGCAGCCTCTTCAAGGAGCATCTCGTAGACATCCTGACAATAATATTGTATTAATGATTTCATGTTCAGTAGTCGATCAAGGTACAAAATTAAGTTTACATATTATTTCTTCACTCATTTCTGATTTCTGGAAGATCATAATGATCTCCTTTAGTCTAAGCAACTACTTCGTCATAACCGTCTCCTTTGTGATTCTGTTATATGTCCCTCAGTTTTGAATTGTTTCTGTACATTAGTCAAGGCGAATATACCACAGAGTCTTGTAAATCTTTCCTTGGGATCGATCTCACTTCCTTCGGAATTTCAATTTCTTCATCTCCAGAATCATCTAGGGCATTCTTTGGAGCATCGTGCGTCGTCTTTTGTTTGTGTGTGTTTTATTATCAGTTTTATTTCAACATTCTCCTCACTAAAAACTTCCGATATACAATGGCTTTCTCTGTTTAGATTACCACGGCCATCAATATTGCTTTTGCAATTTGATTCCAAGATCAGAGATTTTCTCTTTGAAAGAAGTGTTTTGTATAGAATTGCTCATTGTTATTTAATTCATCCCTTTTTTTCATTTATTTGAAACAAAACAATAAAAATCTTTGTCAGATGCTTTTCTTAGTGTTTTACAATGTATTCGGGTGATTCCAGAGGGGGTTCTTGGGTTTCTGGAAAATTTTTAAATTCGTGCAAAAATGTGGGCAAAACCCGATAGCATTTTTTTTTACATTTGCTGTATGTCATTGTCATGTATATGTTATGTCTTTGCTTTAACCCGTAAGGGTTTATTTATGCAAATAAATAAGATAAAAACCGAAAAATATTGATTCGAACCTCTTTTTCTGGAATTCGTTCAAAATGACCCTATCTTCGAACGCTGGATCCAAAGGTGAATCGACCAATAAGTTTTTGTAATTTTTCTACTGCTCGTTTGAAAATATCCATAAAATACTGAACATTTTCTGGACACATTAAATTTTTTTTTGTCATACCAGTATTGCCACGAGTTATATGTTAACGGGGTTATTTAATAGGATAAGATACTGACAGTTTATTGGGTGAGATCTTTGCTCAAATCTTTATTCTGGTTTAATACAAAACGGAAAGATTTCTATGTTGACTGCTTTCTGTTAATAAATTAGTAATGCGTGGGTCTTTTGATGTCATAAGATCGTATACGAATTAACGATGACGAGCATTTTGGGTCCTTGAAAGTATCACTGTATCCAAATCGACTGGTACTCTGTGAACAGACTCGACTAGAGATCACACTGTTTCATTAATTTCATAGTAGAACGATTGCCATCTTTTTCACAGCCAAAGGATTTAATTCTGGCCACTGAAACATAATGTTGTCATCATTATGAAGCAAACAACGATTTTCCACAGGACGATGTTCATCTAACGACCGCTGTGAAATGACGAAGAAATTGAAATCCTCCTCCTATTTAGTCCTCCTCTCCTTCTCCTCCCCTATCTACTCCTCCCCACCTCTTTCCCCCTCGTCTTCTTTCTCCTTGTCGGAAGTAATCTCATTCTGATGCACGTTTTAAATGTCTCTTCTTGAATTGCCGTCCCTTGAAAAACTAATCGAACACGAAGGACAAGTATACATGTAGGTATTTTCCCACAGAAATGAACGCGAATTTAAAAATACCTATCATTTGTACTCTGTCCAATATAATCGGATGATAATTCCTTTTTTAAGACATCTTATTTCAGTCATTATTAGGTAAATCTACTTTATTATTTTTCCCCCTTTTAGATTTGTTTTTGTCCTATTTGAAACTGGAGCAGCCAATGTGATTTGTTCCATTGGCAAAACGATTTTCTCTGGAGTTTTCACTGGTACGTGAAATATTCTTAGATAGCTTCCCCCAGTCCTCTGTCTGTTTGACTTGCCTTCTATAGCATATGTTATGATTTATTTTTTTCAGTTGACAAATATATGAATACTTGCTCCCACGTTTTTGGGAATACTGACGTATTCGGTCATTTCATTCTTACTACTAACAACAAGTAAATACATGATATTCATCAAACAGACCTTTTCAAAGCTGTACGTGGTTGTAAATTTTGCCTCATAAACGAGACCTTAGTCCTGTTCATCATCTTGACATTGTATATAATCGATGATAAATGTTTAAAATGATGTCTGCTTGTTCTAGGTAGAGATACAAACGAAGTCAATTCTATCAGAGTTGACAACACCGTCATTAAAAAGTAACTCTGTCATATACGGATATCTCAAAACCATCTATATCTATCGAGCAAGTGCCTACTTTTGTAACATTGGATGAAATCCTCATAGGCTTACTATGCTCACGCCTTATTAAAGTTTCGTCGTGGGGTATGAAAACGTTGGACGTTGTGAGTCCGTCCGAAAAGTTATTTTGTGAAATTATCTCCCTTCTAAACATGCTAATGAGGTGGCGTCTACTTCATCAGCCATATTTTAGAAACACGCCGTCTGTTGATGGTGCATAGTAACGGCTGGATATTAAGCTTGTTCGGGTATATAAATCACAAAGAAACGATGCATTTAGTAAAACAAAAACATTACAAAATAAAAGTTAACAATTTGACTGTTATTGCACGTTCAATTGTTTATAGTTGATGTGAAATGTCTTCACTGCGACCAGAGACATATAAAACGTATTTAAATGTCTCTGCTGCGACCACACTAAATTTTACCTGGCGACAATAAAATATTATTAAACGGCAAAAAATTACCAGGGGCGGACACAATTTCTGTATTAAAAGATAGCCAAAGGATTAATCTTGAAGGGGAAATGTGAAATAATTGATTTCAAAGATGTATATTTCAAAGATCCAAAATGATATCCCGTAACCAAGGTATATGTGAGGGTGGTATCTTCCATTGTGTTCATTATTTGACGGTAAATGTTATTTATAAACACTGCCGAGGCACTCACAGGGATCAATGTACCCCATTATGATAAATTTATACGAAATTAATGGGAATGTTTCGAGATTTCTGTATCTAAATTTTTATTTGGAACGGTAGTCGAATGTTTACTGTTCCATTTAAAACAACAAAACAAACTACAGACAAAAAATCAAATTACGATTACCTGAATGGGCCTCTGATCCTAAGTTGTAATCATGACGTATAGAGATATTTTGCTCACGTATTGATCAATTCTAAATGAATCAGTATGCCAATTTTGGAGAAAATCCAGACATGTATATTTTATTCATCCAAATTGATAGACACCCACTTCAGTCCACTTAAACCGCAATTCACGCACTGATTACAAACTTTACAACCAAACTGCAAACATTCCCATTATTTCTATACCTTAATGAAATACACGATTTAAAAATTCATTAAATTTTCTCATTAGAAACAACTTTTTGGAAGTGTAACTACGAAAAAAAGCTAAGTTGACCTTTTTGTTTCGTTTAATGAATAGTTCCATTTCTTTTTTTAAAACTAATCACTTATCGGCCTGGAGCGACCATTCAGAAGGCAGAACGGGTTTTGATTGATTGAGAGCCGTGAGGACCCCTATAATACTACTTTTGAAACCATAAACACCTTATGCAGGCGGGATTTTCACTGTGCAGTCTTATTTTGACTGACACGACCCCGGCCGCCCATGGAATTTTACTGAAGTTTCCTCTTTTCATTCATAGAAATATTTTGGAATAAATAGAAAGTGGTCGCCCGTGAATGTCACGAAGTACAAAATTCCACAGTATATTTCTAATAATAAATACAGTTGTATATGCATGTATCAAAGTAAATATACTTGTTACAAAATTATATAAGACAAAACAGCAGCTTTTCTTTTTACTATGACATATTTTTATCACAATTTGCAAAAAAAAAATGCACCTGCGAGGTAGTTGCACATTGACCAATGCTTCAACAGCGACGGGCATTTAACAATACACATAAAATGCAATATGTCAGTGACCTCTCTATGATCATCTATTTGTTATAAAATATGTTTGTGCAATAGCGACAAATTAACAAGTATGAACAAAATTAAAATAATATAGTAGGATAGAGAGTAATGTGGTTGTGTTCTTGTCTGCATAAAGGATAATCATTTATCTACAAAAGTTCATAAACAATATTTACTGAATTAGGCTTTCACGGTTGGTAAAAATTTAAAATAATCAAACTTAACTTCGTTTTCCAACTGTTGGTTTCACTGTACCGATTACGCGTTGACCAGTGAGGCAAAAATGTAGAAATTAAAACACAAATAAAAAAAATGTCAAAAGAGAAATGTTTGTTATATTCGTCCATGGTAGTGTGATGCAACATTTAAATATCCGCCGGTGTTGCAATGTGGACTGAGATCTCATGATTGAAAAGATAGATATGATAGAGCATTTATACACTGAGAAACGCATCTGAATACAGACTAATTTAATTAGCCAGAAGAACTTCATATTCTTTTGCTGAAACAAAGGGCAAGGCTAACATGTCGTCGAAATTCTAAAGTTCCAGCCCAGATGTTCTAACAGACCTCTTCTTCTTCTTCTTCTGCCATTTACGAGAGTAGACTCCTAGTTGGAGTGTGAAACATCCCGGAACTTGTGCGCAATGTTCATTTAAAGTAGGACTTAGATTAGCCAAATGTCATAACTAAGTTTTGTATACTATTATACATGTTTCTATTTTACTTTTTTACTGTTTTACAATTTTTATTTGTTTTGTCTTTGTGACCTAGAACTCTCAATCTAAGTACTGATCTTTCACACCTTGGAAAATTACAACCTGAACTGCTAAATGTTTGATATACCATCTTTTAGGAGTCCGGTGACTGTATATTCTACATTTCTCTTCAGATATCATATTGTTTTATTATTACTATAAAACCGTTATGTCAACATATGCTCAAACTGTACATACCGACAGAAGACGACAGGGGAATGTTGAGAAAATTGAATTTTGCCGGATTTTTGGTCTAAAAAACTTCGGCCATGTAGCACTTGGATGTTTCGGCCATGTCTTGAATAAACCAACTTGAAATGCAGATTTTTTTTTAGAAACTGTGCTTATAATGGCTTTAGTTCTGACATCGTGACATTTACTGATTACTTAATTGAGTATGAGCGTCAGATTTCATCAGCATTCAATATCCTCGGGTTTTATCAATTTAAATATGGTTAAATTTTTATGCACATGTATCTTTTTTTTTCTTGGTCATAGGTCACTTTAAAATGCTTAAAATAGACAATATAACCAGCTAATGGAAATTGAAAGAAAACTCTAGAGAGAACTGTTTCCCACCAAAATTTTGATGTCTGATATCTCAAAAATTCTTACATGGATTTTCAAAATTTTGTGCTTTTGTTGTTCTATTTGCAAAGCTCTTCAAAACTTAATTATAATTACAAAATTTCTGAGGGCACGTCTTTTTACTCAAATAAACTCAAACAAACTCAAATAAACCTGAATAACCTTATGTATACCCAAATAGAAATAAATCAAGTACAAAGTAAACCTATTTATAAATTAAGAGCAATAAAAATACATATTTTAATGTTATTGTACAGTTATTTTATCACAGTTTTGAAATTGTTCAAATAATCCATCAACTGATGTGTGTGTATCTTGTATACGGTAACTAATGAGGTGATATCAAAATAGAACTTTTTCGTACCACTCTTAAATGTTGCAAATAAAACAAAATATTATTCTTTTAATTTGTCCCAATTTTTCATTTAGTGGTTAGATTTTTTACGAAAACTACAGCGTTTGTAAAATGGTCGGCAAATGACTGGTATTTGCCCTGAGCAGCAGTACCCAAACAGCACTTGTGTGATAAAGTAAACTCTCATCTCGCTTGAGGGGGTGAATATTGTTCACCTCTAGTTGAAGACCCTCAGGCGACATCAAGATGAAGACAGGAATAAAAGCCCTGTCCTTGATAAACTGGAGTTTTCTATGTATCGTGTGCGTTTTTGTCACATGTACATTCACTCCATATCCTTTCATTTTTCCTATCTACTTCTGAATTTGTCAATTTATCATTTTTGTGAAAAATATTGAACAATTAGCTACTTCTGTGACTAATAAAACAGTCCCAGGCTACTTATTTACAGTGGTAAAAATTACAGTTCGTTAGTGTCAAAGCTGATACAACATTATGTGAAGTCCATTAGACCCCAGGGAGGTATTTGGCAACCTAGCCACACTACGTTTACTAACAAGGCACATTTGTCACATTTTTCGGATAAAAAGAGAATGAAATCAAACTAAATTATTTTTTTTTTTGGCTTATAATTATCACAATTTTGTATTATTCAAACTATATTTATGTTTATTTTGGTTTATTTGAGTTTATTTGAGTATATTTGAGTTTATTTGAGTAAAAAGACGTGCCGAATTTCTGACACTCGTACTCCCTTAAAGTTTAAAGTCATTAAATATATACATGTACATCAAGTCACTCTTGCAATGATGGAAGAGGTTGGTACATGTATGGTTGCAACAGAGACAACAGACTAGTTATATATAGTAGAAGCGAGCAATTATGACCGAAACGTCTTGCTACCCGAGAAGACTGGTGGGAGTTCGGAAAGGGCCTTGGAGTTGACTTTTTTGTCAATATCTAAAAAAATAAAACACCGCCTTGAAACAAACGCACGTGTGATTCAGATATATGATGTCATATCCGTGCTTGTTGTCGGGTCATGGTCGCCAGTCATGGGCTGAAAATAAATATGACAGTGCATTGACAAATATCCAGAGGCAATTGTTTTGCAAGAATTGTTGTAAGAATCGTCATAATAATTCAGGGTATTTACAAATAGCTGGACATCTCTGATTTCGTTTTTCATGCCCCCTTTTATATGCACGTAGAAATAAACAACAATGTTTCTTGAACAGTATGTGATGAATTCGGATTTTGCAATCGACTATGTAAACACGTTGAAAAAATCACCTCAGTGGTATAAGGCCCTTGTCTCATGAATCGAAAAATGAATTATACCCCGAATCCCTCCTGTCCAGACCTAGAACAAGTTTCTACAGACGTTATGCTTTGTTTTGCTATGCTTTAGGCCATTACTGGCATCAGTCATTACATGTACAGATTGATTGATATACAGTAGTATTGTTTGACAATTAATCATTTATAATGAGAAGGGTATGCAACTTGTACACAATCCATTTTGCATTTTAAAATCTATGATGGGGCATTTGATATGCATTCGCTTTGAAGCTTACTACTAGAAAAGTTGTACATGAATTTTAATAAAAATGATGCTTTTCTGAAAGCTGACATATTTTTACGTTGTTAGAGTAAATTTTGTTTCAGTAGCAAGTACTTTCATCAATACATGCAATTGAAAATTGTATATACAATATTGAACAATCATAATTTGATACAAACATACTAATACACAATTGGACAATATACAAACAAGCAATAATAATAATACTGTTAGCATTTCTACAATGTACAAATTGCATTTGCCCTTTTTTTTTTTTAATTTAATCTTGTTGATTACTTGACTAATGTACTCTAGAGATGTGGAGGGACCTTTAAGACTTAGTAGTATTTAATGATTTATTTAGTCATTTAACTGCATCAGACACCAAGGGGCGATGCTTACGATTCATGGACATGAAAAATAATTCAAGATCTCATAAACCTCCTCGTGTCTGAAGCAGAAAAACAAGGCATATAAAGAGAACAGAAAACGAGCTTGATCAACAGGTCACTTAACAGCTTCAGACACCAAGGAACAGTGCTCAAGGTCTATGGACATGAATATATTCAAGATCTCACAAACCTCCTCGTGTCTAAAGCAGGAAAGCAACATAAAAGGAATACATGAGAAAGAAAGAAAGAAAAAAATAATAATAAAATAAAATTTGTTAAGCTGCATTGGACACCAAGGGACATTACTCAAGATCCTTGGACATGAAAAAATTCAAGATCTCATAGATTTCCTTGTGCCCAATGCAGAATAACAAATAACAAACAAGATCTACACTAGGACTCATATCTGACAATGTTGCTGTAAATTGGCGAGTAAAATATTATTTACAATTTTTTGATAGATCAGGACACTGGAAACTGGAATGGGTTATGTTTTTATTTCACAAGATAATTCTAATAATCTTGTGGTAAAACAAATTCTTAAAGACCAATTTTTACAGAAATGGCATAATGATATTCAAATTTCTTCTAGAGGACAATTTTATGCAACCTTTAAGCAAAATATTGAATTAGAAAAATATTTATTAAAATTATCAGAAAGCAACCGTATTTGGATTACTAAATTCAGGCTGTCAAACTTAAGAATACCGATAGAAACAGGTCGTTGGCAGAACATTCCAGTTAATGAAAGGGTATGTCAAAAATGTCAGGAAAATATTTGCGACGAATTTCATTATTTGTTTATTTGTAAGTCCCCCGATATAGTTAACCTTAGATCTCGTTTCATACCTAATTATTACACAAACAGCCCTACAAAACAAAAACTTACAGGTTTACTTTCTTTTTGTAACATAACTCTTTAGAATAGATTGTCTTTATATGTTAGAAAACGTGCTGTTTTATTGTAACATGTTAAAACTTATACATAGAAAACATGTATTCATTACAAAGTAATTTGGTACAATTTGTTATTTTTGTAAATTTAATTAATTTCATGATTACTTTATGATTCAAAATGATTTCGTGTGCGCTGTCCGTCTCCGTGTGGTGTGAGGATACACATATGGCTTGAATCTAGTGCCACATGTGCTGTCATATGTGAATCAGCACGCTGCGCGGGCGCCGGACAGCGTC
>MJUU01014781.1:0-24369 GCA_002080025.1 Modiolus philippinarum | reverse complement strand
GATTCATGGACATGAAAAATAATTCAAGATCTCATAAACCTCCTCGTGTCTGAAGCAGAAAAACAAGGCATATAAAGAGAACAGAAAACGAGCTTGATCGACAGGTCACTTAACAGCTTCAGACACCAAGGAACAGTGCTCAAGGTCTATGGACATGAATATATTCAAGATCTCATAAACCTCCTCGTGTCCAAAGCAGGAAAGCAACATAAAAAGGAATAAATGAGAAAGAAAGAAAGAAAAAAATAATAATGAAATAAAATTTGTTAAGCTGCATTGGACACCAAGGGACATTGCTCAAGATCCTTGGACATGAAAAAATTCAAGATCTCATGGATTTCCTTGTGCCCAATGCAGAATAACAAATAACAAACAAGATCTATAGTAGGACTCACATCTGACAATGTTGCTGTAAATTGGCGAGTAACATATTATTTACAATTTTTTGATAGATCAGGACACTGGAAACTGGAATGGGTTATGTTTTTATTTCACAAGATAATTCTAATTATAATCTTGTGGTAAAACAAATTCTTAAAGACCAATTTTTACAGAAATGGCATAATGATATTCAAATTTATTAAAATTATCAGAAAGCAACCGTATTTGGATTACCAAATTCAGGCTGTCAAACTTAAGAATACCGATAGAAACAGGTCGTTGGCAGAACATTCCAGTTAATGAAAGAGTATGTCAAAAATGTCACGAAAATATTGGCAACGAATTTCATTATTTGTTTATTTGTAAGTCCCCCGATATAGTTAATCTTAGATCTCGTTTCATACCTAATTATTACACAAACAGCCCTACAAAACAAAAACTTACAGGTTTACTTTCTTTTTGTAACATAACACTTTAGAATAAATTGTCTCTATATGTTAGAAAACTTGCTGTTTTATTGTAACATGTTAAAACTTATACATAGAAAATATGTATTCATTACAAAGTAATTTGGTACAATTTGTTATTTTTGTAAATTTAATTAATTTCATGATTACTTTATGATTCAAAATAATTTCGTGTGCGCTGTCCGTCTCCATGTGGTGTGAGGATACACATATGGCTTGAATCTAGTGCCACATGTGCTGTCATATGTGAATCAGCACGCTGCACGGTCGCCGGACAGCGTCAACTTAAAGTTTGCTTTCCCTCGGTGTGTGTGTGTATGTTTCACTGTGTTTATATTATTATTTTCTTTGTCTAATTAATCTGTGTAATAATGTCAATCCTGTTCATTTCGTCATATAATTTGTTATTATTGTATTATCCTCATGTTACACTTTTGTGTCTGAGCGTTAACCAATAAATCTTGTAAATCTTGTAGACATTTTCATTGATTTTTTTTGTCACACCCAGTTTACATCGGTAAAAAATGCACCACAATTTGCAGATAAAGGCTTGAAAAGTAGTTCATCGAATTTACCAAATTGTTATTTTTTTAAAGTGTGACATCCACTGCACTACCAGAACAATTTTTGTGACCATCATTATTATTATTAAGTTCTTTTAATGTTTAAAGATGTCCCAAAATTGACAAAATATCGCACCTCACGATATATTTCCAATTGATCACTAGATGATTATCCTTCTCATTATACATCCTTGTTGACAATTACCTGTTACTTTCATTCCTTCAGAAATTCTATGGCCACCAACATAACATCATAGATATGAAATGTTGGGAGTGACATGTGAAAACTGACATTTTCAGCTAGATTCACGTCTTCTGGGATTTGACAGATTCTGACTTTACCCTGGATTGACCCACTGACTGGATGATGGATGCTGTATACAGAGCAGGACATGCTTACCCTTCCAGAGCACCTGATGTCACTCTGTTTTTTTTAGAGTTCACACTGCCTAAGTTTTTACTGTTGTGTTTGTGTGTTTTTTGGGTGTGGTGCGGTATCTTTGGTTCCTCTCTTCTGTTCTTGCTTTTGCCTTGTCTCTGGACTTTGATTTATGTAATTTTGTGCTTTGTTCCTTTGGTATTCTACTGCATGCCATTGTTTTTTTCTGAAGGACCTTGGTTATTTGATTAGCTGACAAAAGCAATTCTCCAAATTTTTTAATACATATTACAGAAGAGCTACAGTTCAGCCAGAGACTTATGATTATAAATCACTGTAATAGACATATTACTCTAAATTTTGAATGGAAACTGTTGACTTTCTGATGTACATTGTATCTATCAATATCATTTCTTTTGCATCCCAATTGGTAGACAGAATTACTTTAAATGTAAAAGAAATCATGTTGATAGAATAAACAGGAAATATATATATGTTAGTGGAAATAAGCAAAATCAGGCTTTAAGCTTATTTCCTAGGCAATAAGCTCAGGCCTAGGCAGTAATGTAATGGACTGAAACGAGTCAGGTATTAGTCTTAAAGACTAGGAAATAGACCTATTGCCTGAATAAAATGGTCAGGCATTAGGCTTATTGCCTGGTGACCTTTTTAACTATACTAAAGACTAGAAATACATTATTTTATTTTGCAAATAAAGTATTTATATAAATCAAAATTACAGCTTCTTCTTACATTATACATTATCCTTGTCACTTATTGTCACATGTGTTTTATAAATGGCACTTGCTTTTCAAATTTTCCTATACTTGCATCGATTGGTGTGCAAACATACTCAATTCAGATCTACTATTGGTTTTAAATTTAGATCTGATATTAAACGGATGAACTCAGAAGGCATTTTGCAGAAAGAATTAACAAAGTTGCTTAAGTGAGAAGTATCTAGTACAATGTACCTAAAATATGGACCTTAACTAAGAACAAAAGTGTGACAGATGTTCGGATGGAAAAGAGTAACACTCCACAGGCAGCAGGATCAGACCCGTGGTCATCGCCAGAAGAGAGTTAATATACTGAGCACAAGCGAAAATGCCAATACCCAATATTTATTCGCCAGAAATCTTCTAAGTCAAACTATGCAATCAGATAATGACAAATAAGAGATTCACCTTCATGCTTTTTTAACTCACTTTTAAACTTTGTCACATCATCAACTTTTGATGGAGTGGTCAAAATCAAAACTCTAAAATCACCTGAACTTTGCTTTCACACTGACGAAGACAATGAAAAATGCATCATTCATCAAGTTCTGAGAGTTGAAATTTGTCATCGAATGCAAGGTTTTTCATTTTTGGTTATTATTACCAAATTTTGAGAATTTCCATTCAAAACATCAGAAAGATAAAAAAAAGCAGAAATGTTCCCGGCACATTTAAAAAAAAAAGGCTAAGCTGAAAATGTTCAAACTAAGTCAGCGCCATTTAGAGAGGATCGAAGTTAAAACTACTGCCTGTTAATAGGAAAACAAACTATTTGGACAAGTTACCTAGGGAATATTTAGATCTCTGGAATTCATGGATTAAATGAAAATTGGTCCCAAAAAATGAGATGGGAATATGTGGTCTGGGCGCCAAGTTTGAAGTAAAAAAAACTTTAGACTCGTTGATCTATTTTACAATTTTCAAACCAAAATGACAAGATTATACTAAAATCTATAAAGTATAAAGAAAGGCTAAAATGGGGAAAGAGATTGAGTAAAAAAATGCCTTTATTAATATATATATATGTTATCTCTGTTCAAATATTGAAATTAAATGAAAACTTTTAGGGAACGACCATTTGATTCTGAGGGGGGGGGGCCTGGCAAATTCGGTCGAGCCAGATTATTTATTTTCCAAATTTTGCGGGCCAGATATTTATTTTTCGTCGCTTTGCTGCGAAAATTTTTATTTTCAATAACATAATAGTATCATACCAATAAATCTAAGGTCAGATTATTTATTTTTCTTGGATGTGAAGGCCAGATTATTTATTTCCAACTTTTTCAGGGACAGAATATATATTTACAAAATTTGCCAGGCCCCACCCTCAGAATCAAATGGTCGTCCCCTTACAATGTCTTTATTGCATTTCAAAATATTCATTACTGCCTAGGAAATAGTCAGAATTTGACATCAATAATTTCAGGAAATCAGCCTAATGCCTGAAAATTCTAGGCAATAAGTAAGTGCCTAGGCATTAGCTTATTGCCTAGGAAATAGGCTTAATGCCTAATTTTGCTTATTGCCGCTAACATATACACATTTTACTAATATGTCAATCAGAGTGATTTATCATTGCTGTATTGTATACTAGCTGTTCATTTAAATTGCTCTTATAGATTGCTCAAATTGCTAAATTGGTTACACAGTTGATAAGTAAGGTCTTTCACAAATGGGCAACAACATGAACACAGAGAATATAAATAGAAAAATAGAAGTTTTTATTGATCCAGCTAGATCACTCTCACTGGGCAGTCTCAGTAATTACTTTACATTTATGTACATTTTTTGAGTATATGCTAATGTATGTATATAACGATAATTTATTTTCCCTGGTACCCAGCTGTATTCAGTGTTATGTTGTCATAACAAGCTGCCCATTGTTTGGCCATTTATCTATTTATCTTTTCTTTGTGTTTATATATACCCTAAATTTAGAAAACATGTAAATAGGTCATTTCTGTGAATGAATTGTTTATATTTTCTCCCTCGAAAATGCTTTTTATACCAACATGATATTTAGTACCCACAGATATGATTCAAAAGGCAGTGATAAATTTGAAATTGAAGAACCTGTTTTCTCACCTTTGAAGGGTCTTTGAAGAGTTACAGGAAAAAGGGCTGTCTTTAACTAGGATACAGTAAACAAAATCAGCGGACATTGATTGTGATGTTGTCATAAAGGATTTCATTAAATAAATTAATGTTCTGAAATATTGTCTTCTTTTAATTTCCCTGCTCATGAATGCTAATGATTGAAAGACTCTTCATCAGTTTATCATATTCCTAGAAGACTAAATATAATAAATATAGGGTCTGTAAGTCTGGTAAAGAGACACCAAGAATTCACGATAAAAATACAATTAAAACAAATGTACCCTTAAAAGAGTTACAGGCCTGATGGCCTATTAAAAAAGTTAAATAGACCTCCAAATGACTAGCTCTTTCACCTTGAGTTATGTAAATATAGAAATATTTTACTTTGTAGGTAATTCACAGACTGGTATGGGGTTAGATGAGCCAAGGTCATTGTTTTAGTGCAAAAAGGTTAAAATTATCAAAAATGGCTGAGGATGTTCAAGATAGCCCTGCCATTGAAGTCTGCCGTGTTGAAGAAAGACCAGAACATGGCATGAAGATATTACAAGGCCTTAATAAGTTAAAAAATGATAAAATTCTTTGTGATGTAACACTAATTGCTGAAGGTAAATTAATTCAATGTTTGTACATAATATATTAATTGAAAATACCAACAAATCAGTTTTTTTAGCTCACCTGGCCTGAAAGGCCATGTGAGCTTTTGCCATCAGTTTGCATCTGTCGTCTGTCCGTCAACAATTTCAAAAATCTTCTCCTCTGAAACTGCTGAGCCAAATGTCACCCAACTTGGCCTGAAGCATCACCAGGGTATGCAGATTCAAAATTGTGTTCGATTAGTCAGAAGACCAAACAACATCGCTGCTGTTATTAAAAATAGAACATAGGGGTAAATTGCTGTTTTTTGCAAATAACTCAAAAAACGTTACAGATATAAAAAATCTTACATGGTGGTAAAAGGGATCAGCATAGCAAAATCTACCTGCCCTGCAATTTTGAAGAAAATCTGAAAACCTGTCTTTGAGTTATTGCCCTTTTTATGTAAAATTTTCAAAACTTGTGCATTTTTTATTTTTTATTTCAAAAAGTGTAACAGATAGAAGTCAAGTGTATGTTGCAAAAAGGTTCAGCATATCAAGATCTACAAACCCTGAAATTTTGAAGAAAATCCAAAAACCGTTGTAGGAGTTATTGCCCTTTTTTTCACAGAATTTTCAAAATTTTCATGTTTTTTTTTTTCTTTATTTCCAAAACTATAGAAGATGAAGGTTAAGTGTAAATTGATAAAATGTTTGCCATGCTGTGTGGATTTCAAAACTGGTGTTTGAAATTGTTTGTTGGCTGCCATTTTCAAAATGCCCGCCAAAAAAGGCGGGAAAATTCAACATTGTTCGATTTAAATGAAATTTGGTTTCCAAATAGATATTGATGTAGCGACTTCAAAACCGGTGTTGAAAATTGTTCGTTGACTGCCATTTTCAAAATGGCTGCCAAACAAGTCGGGAAAATTCAACATTGTCCGATTTCAATGAAATCTGGCTTCCAAATAGATATTGATGTTGGGACTTCAAAACCAGATTTGAAAATTGTTTGTTGAGCGCCATTTTCAAAATGGCCACAAAAGAAGGCAGAAAAATTCAACATAGTCTGATTTCAATGAAATTTGGTTTCCAAATAGATATTGATTTCGTAACTTAAAAACATGGTGTTGAAAATTGTTGTTGACTTCCATTTACAAAATGATGTCTCAACTTCAAAACCTGTGTTGAAAGTGGTCCTTAACAAGAACTTTTTTGTCAAAAAAGCCCAACAAAGAAATATAGTAAAACATGATCAGACTTAAAATACAGTTCAAGATATTGGTGGTGTTTAAACTACCAAATTTTGAGGGACACTGAAGTTCATTTGTATAACTTACAATGTTATCTTGATTGTGGCAACTGAAAGCCAGGTGAGCGATACAGGCTCCTGGGAGCCTCTGGTGTTTCTGTCTTGCTGGTTTTTGGTTTCGTATGGAAATAAAAGCAATAAATTTTCAATAAACCATAAACCTGACAATTTGCAAACAGCAACGAAGGGATATGGAGCAATTGCACATGAGACAATTAAAGTCTCTACAAATGCATGGTAAAACAACACTTTTATTGTTGTTTTTCTCCTAAAGTCACCATGAGGCCTTCAACAATGAGCTTTGCTCATATCCATTGTAAGTTCAAGACGCCCCTAGCATTGGTTTGGGCAGAATTCATTGCTAGATGCCAAGCAATGCTAAATCCAACACCTATATAACCGCAAAAATTTTTGCGGTCGTATAATGGTATGGTGGTGTCGTCGTCGTCGTTGTCGTCTGTAGACACTTTTGTTTTTGGTCAATAACTTTAGTTTCAGTTGACCAATCCTTATGAAATTTTAACACAATGTTCCTTGGCATAAAAGGAAGGCTTGGCTTAGTTTTGGTCATTGTGGCCCCTCCCGTTCTTACATTNGCTGTCATCCGTTGCCAGACAAAAAGACTAATGGAAGACAATCACAACACTGAAACAATCACAGGGCACTCATCGAGTCAAAAGGCAGAAAACTCATCATATTAAAATCATGAGATGTGGGCACAATAAACAGGTGGTCAGAATCACAATTTGACACAAAAAATGAATATGCCAAAAGTATATAGTGGTGCATCCATATGAGAAATTCCCTCAAGCATCAAGTACAATTCTCTGAAGGACATTAGTCTACTTCAAAGCCTTACAGAGCATGAAGAGGGTCTATAAGACTTGCATTGTATGGCAAGTGTTTTTGGAGGTTGAAAAAATAAAGTTTGATCATATTTTCTTAACACAACAAATCATTAAAATGTTATCCTGAGCACTTACTTATTATTTTAAGCTCTGATGATTAACATGGTCACACAATTACAACTGATAATAGATGATTAACATGGTCACACAATTACAACTGATAATAGATGATTAACATGGTCACACAGTTGCAACTGATAATAAATAATACACTCAAAATGTGATACATATGCATGTATAAGTTTTCATTACATCTAGTCTATTCCACAAGGAATTTCCTCTTTTAATGTTTTAATTTGGCTTAAAAAGAACAAATAAAGATGCAGATATTTGATAGTGCAGTATTCAAATTGTGCATCATTATTTCTCAGGAATTATAGGCACCTTGTCTGACTATGGTTGTGTTACCTGTATTTTATTACCTGGATTTTACAGAAGCAAAATAGGTGTTTTTATTTGTTAAAGTGTTGTCTTGTGTTATTACATGTAGCATAAAAAATATAAAATGTTAAGTTTTTCTCGTGAATCTTGCAAGACTTTTTCTAATCTGCTGCATGTCTTTTTGTTTGAAAGAGCTTCTCACTTAAAGACAGCAAACATCTTCATCTGGAAGACTACCAGACTACCGGTAACAACAAAGTGTATAATCCAGCTAGCAATATTCATCTGTATTCCGGATGAAAAATATAAACCATCATCAAGTTAGAGAAATGGATTGGCTTGTGTATTGATGGTCTTGATTTCATGTAAAAAGGAAGGCTACAATCTAAAGAGCAAAAACCCTTACCTTTGCAATTGAACACAAAAGAGGGTTTCAAACCTGACAGCCAGCCAGAATAATTTTGTATCAAGTGAGATCTCTGGTAATCTTTTAACAAAGGAATTATACAAGTTCTTTAAATAAACAATTCTTTCTCATTTTTTGATTGAAAGAATATAATATTTAGTATTAAAATATCATTTCAGGTCACAAATTTGAGGCACACAGGGTAGTACTGGTTTCCTGTTCAGATTACTTTAGATCAATGTTTACAAGTGGAATGAAAGAGAGTACCCAGAAAGAAATAGAATTACGTGGTATAACGAGTAAAGGCTTAGATAAAACCTTGGAGATTATATATACATCCACTACATCCCTGGAAGGTGATGATATATTTGATGTTATTGCTGCTGCCACACATTTACAAGTTACTCCTGTAATAGAATTTTGTGAGAGAAATTTTCTTAGTGGCATGAATACATCTAATTTTTATGACTTTATTAATACTGCTAAATTATATAGTATGAACAATGCATTGAAACAAATAGATGTTTTTATAGCACGAAACTTGATGCATATATCAAAAGAGGGTACTTTGCATTTATTAACTAATGAACAGATGGTTAACTGTTTGAATAGTGATCAGTTAGGACTTAAAGAGATTGATATATTTCATATAACATGGGAATGGTTTTTATTAAATAGTAATCAAGAAGAACAAGCAATAGCATTAATGAAATTGATTCGTTTTCCGATGATTAATCCTGCAGATTTAGTACAAACAGTTCAGAGGGTAGATATGATGATGTCAAATCCTGAACTTCGTCAAATGGTACTTAGTGCATTGAATTATCATGTTGTTCCTCATTCACAACCACTTGAGAAATCAAGTAATGTACAATTACGTAGCTTCGTAGAGAGATTAGTCAGTGTGGGCGGTAGAGAAATTCATCCAAACCCTGGACTTCATGATGAAATATTAGTCTTTGATTCCAAAATAACTTCAAATAGTTTGTTAAATAGGACAGAACTAGCATCTTTACCAAGTGCTCTTAGTCATATGCAGGTTGTTGTATATAATAATTTCTTGTATGTATTGGGTGGTTGTACTACACAATGTGCACATGGAGAATCAGCTGTAAATTCAGTCTTACGATATGATCCTCGATTTGACACTTGGTTTCAGGTGTGTCCTATGATCAACAAAAGAGCATATTTCTTTGCTGGAGTGCTAAATGACAGAATATACACTGTAGGTGGCAAATTCAAAGATGGCAGTCTGGCAACTGCTGAGGCGTATAACCCTGCTGATAACGTATGGGAGCCGATATCTCCAATGCCAATGTCTTATCATGCCCATGCAGGTGCTGTTTATGGAAACTTTATATACATATCAGGTGGTTACAGTGGAAACCACTTCACACCAGACATGCAGCGGTATGACCCTGCAACCAATCAATGGGAAGATATGGCAGCCATGTTGACGCAGCGTGGATGGCATGTTATGTGTTCAGCTCAGGATAAATTGTATGTTTTTGGAGGATGTAATCTAAATGTTAACCAACAAGCTATGCCTGTGATGCAATCAGAATGTTATGATCCAATGGCAGATCAGTGGACTATTATTGCTCCGTTATCTGTGTCTCACAAAGAAGCCTCCTGTGTAGTATATAATGATCACATATATGTACTAGGTGGTTATAATGTTCAAACGAAAACCGGACAAAAACTTGTGTCACGATATGACTTATACACAGGAATATGGGAAACTGTTGGTGCTCTGCCACGAAGCTTAACAGGAGTGGGATATTGTACTTTAAAACTGCCTGCATATAACATTGATGAGTCAGATTGATTTTAATGATTCAAAATTTGGCCTGTGCTGTTTGAATGAGTTGAAAGTGAGTTGTTTGAGAGAGCAAAATCAATTTCAGTGGCATTTGAGTCAAAGTTGTAGGTTTTCTTAAAGCTTCAGAGATTAACTGAACTTGGTGCAGATATATTACTTTGAATATGATAATAAAACATGCTTTTCCTAAATTTTCCATGACAAAGATGAGATTTCATTGTTCTGTTAACGTACGCTTTGTTCTTAATGTTGTTTAAGATTTACATATTACCATAATTACTGGACAAGTGTATTTACATTTCACAAATGAATTTTTGAATTTCATTATTTTTCTAAGGCCATTATAACATGATAAACACGATAAAATAATCTTTGATTTTTGTAAATCTTCCCACAGAAATTTTTCAGCCTCCCAAAACAAATTATTTTACTGTACTTTTTGCCTACATTTGGTGAATTCTTGAGTTTACTCAATTTGACTGTAATTGGTTAAATGTTTTAAAAAAGTTCAACTGCCTCCCAACAGGTTGTGAAAAAACCTAAAGGTGGTATTTGCTTTTATTTTGGCCTCAAAGAAATTATTTGTTCATGTTATCAAGGGTATTTGAATTTTCGTCACCATTTATATAGATACATTTGTATTATTGAGTTTACAATATGTTACTTTTATAGTGATCAAAGATGTATCATTCATAAGATTTGTACCAACATTTGAATAATGTATCATGTATAAAACTATGTATTTCAAACAAGGCAACCCTTGTTTTCATTTTCAAGTTCTATGAAATCTCTGTACATTTTTTCTCTGTCTTTTTTCTGTAAGATAAACATGCATATGACAACTTATTGATCATGTTGATATAATATATGTGGCATTGCCATGATAGATAGCACAAGGTACTACTTAAAATAACAGAATTCTTAATAGGTGCAGCAATTTCTACTAGTATGTCTCCCACTTCTCAAGGGGGAGACATATTGTTTTTGTCTTTTCCATCTGTCCTCAGATTCACTCTGCCTGTCCTTCTGTCACAAAGTTTGTGGACGCCCATTCTCCTACATTTTTTATGGGATTTTGACCAAACTTTACAGGATTGTTGACCAACATGACATGCCTAGTTATGAATTTTGATAACTCAGGTTTGTGGACGCCACTTCTTCAACATCTTTCATTGTATTTCAACCAAGTTAAGTAATATTCAAAAGTAATGGCAACATATAAAGATACAAATCGTCCCCAAGAAGATATGTATTTAGGGGAGACATTCGTTTTTTTTTTTATCAAGAACACACTTCTAGTTTCTTTCAAATTTGTAAAGCAAAAATCAGCAGTCTGTGTCTACGCTTGTTTACAATGTTAAAGCTGCCTCATCTATTTTTTTTGCAAATAAAAAGAAAAAAAAATCACCTCTCACCTTCATCAGATTCAATGAAAAATGATTTGAGAACAAATTAAAAAATTCGTCCTTTTCGTGTTCCAATTCCTAATCTGATGATCATCTGTGTTGATCGATGATCATCTATGCTGATCGATGATCATCTATGCTGATCGATGATCATCTGTGTTGATCGATGATCATCTGTGTTGATCGATGATCATCTGTATTGATCCTCTAGGCCTGTAGGTGTGTATTTATATTGGTTAGATGAGCCAACACATTTCTGTATATAAATTGTCATGATTAGAAGAATCATTATCTCAATGTATAAATATTCTCACCATCCGATGGGATATAATATAAATGTAAGTCATTGTATCGTAAATGTTGGCAGCTGTTAATAAAGATCAACACTTTACTGCATAGAAAATTTAGGGTAATTGTTTGAATATTCGGATGTTTTTCTATTTTACAATTTGTCAAATTCATTAAACATAATATGAAAGAACATGTATCAAATTCTCTTTGTTAATTCTATAGCCTATTAGTTGTATAACAACAACTTTAAAACCTTTGAATAATCACAGATGTTACATAAATTATATTTTCCAATTAAGTGCAGTATCATGGCACATTGCACCTTCATACATGTGTATGTGGAAATATTTTATAAAGAAAACATTATGTTGTTATACACTTGATACAATACAAACTTGCCTGTGACGAAAAAGTCGCTGAAGCGAGACTTAGGAATAGCATTTCCGACGGCTGCGGCGGCGTCAACAATTGCAAACTATTGTGAATTAATAAGCTTATGTTAGTTATTGGTCCATAGTATTTGATATGCAGTTGTATTATTATGGGTACAACTCAAACCCCTACTTAGATTATAGCCCTGGCCCCTTAGTCATGCATGAACGATCACATTAAGTTTTTAGCAATCAGTTTGCACAGCCTATACCAGTTGTCCTAGGCACTTGATATTTGACATGCAGTTGCGTCTTGGGGAGTGCATACCGATTCCACACCCGGATGGTGGCCTGGCCCCTTAGTCAAGCATGAACGATCACATTAAGTTTTTAGCAAGCAGTTTGTACAGCCTATACCAGTAGTCCTAGGCACTTGATATTTGATATGTAGTTGCATCTTGGGGAGTACATACCAATTCCACGCCCAGATGGTGGCCCTGGCCCCTTAGTCACGCATGAACGATCACATTAAGTTTTTAACAAGCAGTTTGTACAGTCTATACCAGTAGTTCTAGGCACTTGATATTTGACATGCAGTTGCGTCTTGGGGAGTACATACCGATTCCATGCCTGGATGGTGGCCCTGGCCCCTTAGTCACGCATGAACGATCACAGTAAGTTTTTAGCAAGCAGTTTGTACAGCCTATACCAGTAGTCCTAGGCACTTGATATTTGATATGCAGTTGCGTCTTGGGGAGTACGTACTGATTCCACGCATGAATGATGGCCTTAGCCACTTAGTCACGTACGAACAATCACTTTAAGTTTTTAGCAAGCAGTTTGTACAGCCTACACCAGTTGTCCTAGGCACTTGATATTTGACATGCAGTTGCGTCTTGGGGAGTACATACCGATTCCACACCTGGATGGTGTTCTGGCCCCTTAGTCAAGCATGAACGATCACATTAAGTTTTTAGCAAGCAGTTTGTACAGCCTATACCAGTAGTTCTAGGCACTTGATATTTGATATGCAGTTGCGTCTTGGGGAGTACATACTGATTCCACGCATGAATGATGGCCTTGGCCACTTAGTCACGTATGAACGATCACATTAAGTTTTTAGCAAGCAGTTTGCACAGCCTATACCAGTTGTCCTAGGCACTTGATATTTGACATGCAGTTGCGTCTTGGGGAGTACATACCGATTCCACACCCGGATGGTGGCCTGGCCCCTTAGTCAAGCATGAACGATCACATTAAGTTTTTAGCAAGCAGTTTGTACAGCCTATACCAGTAGTCCTAGGCACTTGATATTTGACATGCAGTTGCGTCTTGGGGAGTACATACCAATTCCACGCCCAGATGCTGGCCCTGGCCACGCATGAATGATCACATTAAGTTTTTAGCAAGCAGTTTTGTACAGCCTATACCAGTAGTTCTAGGCACTTGATATTTGACATGCAGTTGCGTCTTGGGGGAGTACATACGGATTCCACACCCAGATGGTGGCCCTGGTCCCTTAGTCATGCATGAACGATCACATTAAGTTTTTAGCAAGCAGTTTGTAAAGCCTATACCAGTAGTCCTAGGCACTTGATATTTGACATGCAGTTGCGTCTTGGGGAGTACATGCCCATTCCATACCCGGATGGTGGCCTGGCCCTTAGTCGAGCATGAACGATCACATTAAGTTTTTAGCAAGCAGTTTGTACAGCCTATACTAGTTGTCCTAGGCACTTGATATTTGGTATGCAGTTGTGTCTTGGGGAGTACATACCGATTCCACGCCCGGATGATGGCCCTGGCCCCTTAGTCATGCATGAATGATCACATCATTTTTTTCCAAGGAAATCGTAAACACAGTTAAAGATTATATTTTAGTTTTATTCCTGCTGCAGTAGATCAATGTGCAAATTGAGCCGATGCAAGGGGCGGGCGAGACATATCCCATGTCCACAGTTTATGTTAAATATTCATTGTTTAGGAATGTAAGTCTTCATCAGCCCATTAATGTCAATTATATCTGTTAAAAATAAAACTTATTCTAGTTACTTTTAATAGCAATATATACAGGTTGCTGCTTCTTGTCAAAATTGTACCTGTCTTTTATTTGTTTATTGGCGAAAAATCTTATGAACATAGTATCATACACAAGATATAAAATTTGAAGATACAGTTAAACTTTGATGGCTGGAACTGCAGTAACTTGAACACTATGGATGACTTGAACACTTTTTTCTGGACCCTTTGTTTGAATTTAAACACAGTTCAACCTCAATCTCTAGCTCGAACTGTTTTCATCGGTCCTTTGGGTGTTCGAGCCATCAAAGTTCGACTGTACCTTTTCATCCTAGTGTCATGCTGCTGATTTTCTTACTGCATTTAAATTATAGAGGGCAGATGTGCTGTTTTGCTTCTCATACCATTTACCTTGTTAACTTTGATGATGTTGTTCATCAAAGTAGATAAAGTCATTTACACTTTTGCGGGGGTCCACTCAAGTGCTTTTAAAAAAACTTATGCCAGGAAAGCAACGTGAAATCTCTCAATTAAATATGGTTAAATTCAAATAAATTAAGATACATTGTACTTAGTGAAAAGGTTACAACTATCTTAGTAGTGATTTCAGTGGTAGTACACATGTACTAGAGCTGACTGTATAAACACTTGTACCAAGTCATTGTCTAGTCAGAATGGTATTTTGTTTTCAAAAAACATTAAATTCATTATTTGTCAGGCTGTCAAATGTTAGGAGACTTTCACATGTAAATCTGTTTACTTATGTCACAAGTGTATACTGAATAAATAATTTCCAGTCATAGAATCACAATAAAAGTATTGTGATGATAACATTGGTCAGACTCCAAACCAGTTGTTTCTAATATATGGAGAAATTTTCCCAGTATATTTTAAGTTTATAGTCATGAGTGAACAAGAGATGGGAACAAATTTGTTTATGAATTGTTTGTTGACTGATAATGAATGTAAAACATATATATGAGAAATAAATTTTTTATGAAACAATGTTTTTCGAAGTTTATTTTTCGAAGGTTGTCATCATTAATTTGAATTTGACTGAAATTTTTGTGGTTGAATTTATACCACCTGAAAATGAAGTTAAGGGGAAATATAATATAGGAATCACCCTGTCTGTTCACACTTCTTTAAGTGCAACAAGGATTTTGATGAAACATTACACAAAGGAAGGACATTACCCATATATGCAGAGGTGCATGAAGGAATATAATTATTATCAGATGCCATGAAGGAGAAATATTTTCATTTGTTTGTCTCTCCACACTTTAGCTCACCCGGCCCAAAGGGTCAGCGTGAGCTATTGCCATCAATTGGCGTCCGTCCTTTGAACATTCACATTTTCCTCAAATCTTTTGAAACCACTGAAGGCAAATTCAACCAAACTTTACAGAAATGATGTATGGAAGGCACTTTACAAAGATTGATCATTTCGTTCAGATCCAATAAAAACATGGCCACCAGCATGGAACATAGTTTTATCATTGGACCCTACAGGAAAATCACATTTTCATCTTCTCCTCTGGAACCACTGAAACAAATTCAACCAAACCTTACAGGAATGATGTATGGGAGGTCCTTTACAAAGATTGCTCATTTTGCTTGGATTCCTTAAAAAAAACATGATTGCCAGCATAGAACATAGTTTAAACATTGGACGCTATGGGAAAATTATATTTTCAACTACTCCATTTGAACCACCGAGGCAAATTCAACCAAACTGTACATGAATAATGTATGGGAGGTTATTTACAAAGATTGTTCATTTCCTTTGATTCAATAAAAGGCATGGCCGCCAGTGTGGAACATATTTATAACATTGGACTTTATGGGAAAATCAACATTTTCATCTTCTCCTCTGGAATTTTTGAAGCAAGTTCAACCAAACTTTACAGGAATGATGTATGGGAGGTCTTTTTCAAAGATTGCTCATTTAGTTTCAATTCTATAAAAGAAAAAAAACATGGCTGCAGCACATAAGTTTTAGCATTGAACCCAATAGGAAAATCGTATTTCCATCTCCGGAACCACTGATGCAAAGTCAACAAAACTTTACAGGAATAATATTTTGAGGTTGTTTACAAAGATTGCTCATTTCATTTGAATTCAATAAAAAACATTGTGGCCAGCACTGAACATAGTTTAAACATGGTGGCCAGCACTGAACATAGTTTAAATATGGTGGCAACAAATCTGGTACACTGGTATCGATATGTATCTTCTTCTGATTTCTTCTAGAATTTCAGAATCAGTATCACTTAAATGCTTTAATTTATCTCATTTCGGTATGGAAAAGTCAGACAAACAAATGTATTTTGATACATAAAAATTAACACTTTTGTTTCATTTAAAAATATTTTTAAATTTTATCATATAAAATAGTTAAAAGAACATTTAAAAACATAACCAAATTGAGAAACCTGAGCAGAATACGATACGTATCATGATATGCTTGCTTTGTATCAATATATCATGATACAATATTTAATTGACGATATTCATCCCTAATAATAAGACTGACTTTTCATTGATTTCTTCTGCAAAGATAACCTCAGAAGCACAATTAACTCCTTTTAAACCACTGAAAGGTTTATGAAGAAAATCTACACAAAGAAGGAAAATACAATTGAACTTCTAACACCCATGGGACAAATGACAAAAGCTTCAGGTAGAGGGTATTCAAACTATTAAGGTTGAGCTAGTGGTATATCTAAACTTAAGCAAGGAACAACAAAAACCATGATATCCATGTTCAAGTTTTTGCAGTTTTTAGCAATTGAAGTTTAACTATATATGCAGATGTGCATGAAGGAATGTAATGATTGCATGGCACCAAGGGGAGATCATTTGACTTGCCATTGATTCCATTTGCAAAGATGACATCGTAAGTGCAACTCCTCTAAAACTGCGGTGTGGATTTTGATGAAAATTTACACAAAAGAAGGACACATATGCAGACTTAGCAAGAAGGAATATATTTATTGTCCTACACCATGAAAGAAATAATTTGACTCTTCATTTATTTTTAGGAAATGGGGATGTGGAGGTATCGTATCGTCTCATGGCTTTCAACAGTCATCTTAGTTTTAATATTTTTGAATAAGATTTTTTAAAAAACTTTATTAAAATAAACATGGTGCTAGGTTATCAGATTTTTTTGTACGACTCATAAAATTTGAGTTCATATAATGGTATAGTACTGTTGTCATCGTCCTTATTCTGGTTGTCATTGTCTGTAGACACTTTTATTTTTGGTTAATAACATAAGTTCCAGTCAATCCTTGTGAACTTTGAACACAATATTCTTTGGCACAACGGATTTCATGTTGTGTGTACCATTCATGAGAAAGTATTTAACCATCAGATTTTGACAAGTCATTTTCTTTCCAAGCTATGAGGGATGAATGGTGGGAAAATTGCAAATGTGCAGTTTACCAAATATTTCATTTTTCATCAGATTTCGATGGGATTTTTATGCCCCAGCGACTAAAAATCGGGGGCATATTGTTTTACCCTTGTCTGTCCATACAAATAAAAAAACACAACTTTTGATGTTTTTACAGGCACATTGCACACAAATTTCAACTACTTCAAAGGAATCAAACCCACAATAAGTAGATGCATACACACAAATCTTTTGGAATATTCAAAATGGCTGTGGTTGCCATGGAAACAGAAACAAGACCAATTACATGTCTCGACTTGCGTCACCGTCACTCATGTTCAACAGATAGTTTTTTTTTTATACCTTACAGAATGTCATGTATAGGTTTACCAATTCAAACAAGTATTCATTTACCTTATTACCAAAACATTCTTCAAATGTAAGTTATAATTGAGATTATATTAGGCCATATCAAGTTAATTTGTAGATTCTCATCCATCTGTAACAAAAAATCTGGGGCGGGTGGGAGGGTTTTATTTTAGATTTTTACTGATTTTCACTGAGATTGATAGGAATATAAAGTAAATTTCTGAATAATTGAAAATAAAAGAAAATTTGAGCCTAGGAAGAATGGGGTGGGTGGGGATGAGAATCAATTAATTAATTTGATGTGGCCTTAAGTTCAACCCTATTACTGTTATACAGGGTTCCCACGCTAAAGGGAAAACGGGAAAAAGTCGGGAATACGGATTTGGTTGTTCCCAGTCGGGAGAAAACTTTGAAAAGCTTTAAAATTTGGAAATCCGGGAAAAAGTCTTGAATTTCGTATCGGGCGTGACTGTAAACAAACCATGTCTGGTTCCCTCGTATAATGTATTAGCTGTTCAACCGGAAAACAGAAGAAAACATTATTGAGATCTTTTTTTCCTCAGGTAAAGGTATTTATACCCCCCGCAAACAAAGTTTGGGGGGGGTATATAGGAATCACCCTGTCTGTCTGTCTGTCCGTCCGTCTGTCTGTCCGTCCGTCCGTCTGTCCACACTTCTCGTAAGCGCAACTCCTCTTAAACCACTTGAAGGATTTTGATGAAACTTTACACAAAGGAAGGACACTATATGGAGATGTGCATGAAGGAATATAATTATTGTCTGAAACCAGGAAGGGGAGATAATCCGACTTTGACTTTTCGTTGATTCCCCATGTATGGGTTACCTCATACGCACAACTCCTCTTAATCCACTTGAAAGATTTTGATGAAACTTTAGACAAAGGAAGAACACTATATGTAGATGTGTAAAATATCAAATAGGCTGAAAAAAGGGTGAATTTTATATTTGTCTGATCTAGACAGTGTTTTCATTGGAACCCTTTGGAAAATTTTTTTCTTGAAGATTATATCATTGTGTCCATACTTGTAATGTGTCCATACTTGTACTGTGTCCATACTTGTACTGTGTCCACACCTGTATTGTGTCCACACCAACTTAATTTTGCACTTACCATATCGATTCAGGATTCAATTAGCGGGGGGTATCTTTGGCTGCCATTCGGCGACAGTTCTTGTTATCTTGGTGAGCATATAACAAAGGAACGTCGAGAAAATTGCGCTTTGATATAACTCCACTAGTTCAGTCTCCCATAGACTCCAATGTTAAATTACACATGTTTCAAACTTTGTAAAAACAGTTTAACTGAAAACATCGCGAAGCAACGATCGGAAAGATGGAGCTATTACTTCCATACCAGGGAAGTCCGATTCAATATTTTTACGCAGAGGTGTTTACAACTAGGGATTTTCCATATTATCTACGGATTTTGAGGTAAAAATATGCACTACGGATCCACATTAAAAATATGCGATTTATTCATAAAACAGGAAATAAAACATACTTATTTCCGAAATTGGGCAATCATGGTTAAAAAAGCTTCCGATAGATAAGCAGTGTTCTTTAGAGCATACAGTTGATCAAGGTCTCGGTCAAAACAATACTGCATTGCGCGTCCCCAGGTAGTTGATAGGGGAACGTCCAATAAATGGGGGGTAGTCAGGTCATAATACGGAAAGTCTGAAGACAAGTCATTCAAGACAAGCTTACGTGGAAATGTACCGCCCTATGAAGTATAAAGACCCCTTCTATGTTTCTTATGCGAAAGCATACCCACTGGGTCGTATAGAAGGCCTCATTTCCTACCCCTACCCATTACTCCCATGTTCCAGTGGCAATCAATACTCCCTTCTCTGGTTTTCCATTATTTCTTTTAATCTTTCATCCTTTGCTTATATTATATACGAATTGACCAATTTGACCCCTTCTGTATTTCCTGTTGAAGAGCACAAGTCAATTTTGGGTCGCGTCATAAACTTTATTTCCTGTCCCTACCCAATTCTCCCGTTTTCCAGTGGCAGTGAGATAGACAGTTCATAATTGGACAGCGTGACCGCGAACCATTTTAAACAACTGTGTGGAAAAACACAATCCCCATGCAGTTCAGAGACCCCTACTGTATTTTCCGAATAAGAGCAGACTCACTAGGGGTCGCATGGATGGCTTAATTTGCTGCCCCTACCCATTTCTCCGATTTTCCAGTGGAACACGTGTTGCTTGACGGAATATATGTCTTTGATTCTACAATCGTCGATATTGTACGTTTCCAACTTCAAACACATGGGGTACATGATAGAATGTTCCTGAGTAGAACTATACATGGTTGATAAGATATTCGGAGGCAGGCAATAAAAAAGACACCTCTGGCTTCGAATCCCAAAATGCATTCCTCAGAAAATTTTCAAAAACAAAATTATTTTCTGAGGGTGTAACAGAATTCGAATGTGGGCATTGACTTGCCATACCTTGGAGAGTATTATTTAATGATTACTTACAATATGATGCTAATGTCTAAATTTTTGTCAATTTTGTTGAAAGCTGGTGACTACCTTCCTCGTGCAAAGCTCTGTCCTTAGCTAATTTTTGCTTTAAATTTAGATCATATTGGTTATTTGTTCTCTATCAGTTTTTATATATTTTTGAGTTTATGGTCTTTCAAACGTTCGGGGTTTGTCTGCACTGAAGAGACATGGGTTGTCGAAATGCGCATATGCAGAAACTGAATTGACAGTAGCTGCGATTTTTAGTTATTTGAAATGTGCCAGTATTGTTTTGAGTAAAAGTTCTGTTTCAGATTAAACTATTAATTATATCAATATCTTTCAGTAGATGTATCAATCACAATTGTATATATTTATAAGAAAAAAATTGGTAATGGTGTCCCAATAAGAGAATTAAGTGTACATTAGTTTTAGATACAAGTGGTAAAATCAATTTTATTCAATAATACAAAAGAAATATCTTACAGGAAAAAAGATAGAAGTTACGACTAATCATCTTGTATAATGTGACACCACTATCACAGTGATACATCATGGCTTGCCTCTATCTATACAATTAAAACCTGTGATATCAAGGCTTGATTGATTGATTAGTTAGAGTTTAACACCCAGTGAGCAATATTTCAGCTATATCAGGACAAGAACAAGTTAATTTTTGAAATTAGAATTAAGTAAAAGTATAAAAAAACAGACGTGGTAGGGATAACCGGGGCAACGAGTTTTCGATGGGAGAATGGGTAGGGGCAGGAAATTTAGCATTCTACACGGGACCCAGCGACTCTGCTCTCCTTAGAAAAAATATAAAAGGGGTCTTTTATGGAGCGTGGCGTTTCTCCTCACAGTTCAGCTACAATAGTTCGCGGCCAGTCTTTCCGTATTAATATCCCACTACCCGCACGGACAGGACATACCCCTATCCACCAGCTGACCCTTAAAACGGATTCAGGTGCCGGGTTATTTCAAGGAACATGATTTTTAAACACATGTATCATGTTTATAAAATGCCCTACAATGTCTTTACTGATATCCACATTGATGTGCAAGATCTTTCACATTTACACAAGATTATGACTCCTATGTAATCTTAAATGAAAGTTCAGCAAACACTGAGAACATCAGCGGAAAATTCCATGCAAATAATAAATGGTGTCAAGAGTTAACAAAATCTGACCTGAAAAGGTTGAAAAATACTTGAAAAGACCTGGAAAAGTCCTTCAATTTCATCAGGAACAAGATGTGTTTGTGAAACACTACATATGCCCCCAGATTCCGATTTTGACCCCTTTTTGACCCCTATGACCTTGACCTTTGACCTTTGACCTACTTTTTTTTGCATATTTATGTTCCTCTTGACTAGACCTATACACTTGCCCAGTATCAAAAGTCTACCTTATATAGTTCNAAAGTAACAAAAAATCTGGGGCGGGTGGGAGGGTTTTATTTTATATTTTTTACCGATTTTCACTGAGATTGATAGGAATTTAAAGTAAATTTCTGAATAATTGAAAATAAAAGAAAATTTGAGTCTTGGAAAAATGGGTAGGGTGGGGATGAAAATCTATTAATTAATTTGATGTGGCCTTAAATTCAACCCTATTACTGTATTAGACAAAGAAAGAAGAAAAAACAAAACTAAATGTACAAAGTTGAACAAAGCATAAAATGAAAATAGTCCACATCACTTCAGCAAAGGTGAAAACCATACCTGAGTTTCAAATAAACACATACTTTGAATCTTTATGAGAAAATATTTGAAAGCAATGCAAAAATTCAAGAATAGCTGACCATGATCAGTGCATTCAAAACTCTACAACATCTCTGGACAAAATTGAGTACCATGATGATATAATATGATAAAATAAAGTACAAGTTCAATATTAGATAAATTTTACATTTTTTAAATCAAAACTGGCCTAAAAGGGAGGTTCACATCATCAATGTGTTCAAACAACAGTGTAAACTTTCAGAGGTATTTAGTCAGAGATATTACATAAACCAGGCACTATAATGTTAAAATATGCTGAAAAATGATTAAGTTCAACAATGCATAAATTCCACATTTTTTATTCAAATGTAACCAAAAGGGGAGGTGCACATCATAGTGTCCAGAACAATTGTGCAAAGTTTCAAAAGCATCAGGTATAAGGTGTCAGAGTTTCAGATTACACAAACTCAGTACCATAATGTTGAAATTTGATGAAAAAATGACTAAGTTCAACAATGGATAAATTTGACAATTTTTACCCAAATCTCACCAAAAGTGGAGGTTCACATCTTCAATGTGCAAAGTTTCAAAAGCATCAGGTATAAGGTGTCAGAGTTTCAGATTACACAAACTCAGTACCGTAATGTTAAAATTTGATGAAAAAATGATTAAGTTCAACAATAGATAAATTCGACAATTTTTATCCAAATCTCACAAAAAAAGAAAGTGCACATCTTCAATGTGTCCAGAACAACTGTGCAAAGTTTCAAAAGTATCGGGTTAATGGTGATTGAGTTTTAGATTACACAAACTTGGTACCCCCAAAGTGTGACAGACGGACGGATGGACGGAGTTGAGCGGCTACTAGACCTGCGGTCACTGTTGGTGACACAGGTAAAATAGCGGTCAAATTCAGAGTGCCTCAAATTGGATGAAACTTTACAGGAAGGTTGCCTAGCATGTGAGATATGATTTTGGTTCTCAGAATTTTCAAAATGGCTGCTGTTGCCATGGAAACTGGAAAAAGGCAGAAAAATTCAAAGTGTCTCAAAATAGATGAAACTTTACAGAACGGTTGTCAAGCGTCCATAGAAATGATTTTTTGGGCTCAGAATTTCACTTATATATTTTGTGGAAAAAAGGGGGAGGTATATCATCGTGTCAATATTTGTGCCAACTTCAATTTGCACTTGCCAAATTGATTCAGGGTTCAGTTAGCGGGGCCATAATTGGTTGCCATTCGGTGACAGCTCTAGTTTTCTGTGAATTCCTATTTTTGAAAGCTTTACATAGCATGTAACGCATTTGGCATTGCTCTTATATGAGCTATAAGGGGTAAAAGGGGCCAAATTACAAATTGCATTTTGATGGGATTTTTTCTTTTGATTATTCTTGTAAGCTTTTTTTCATTCAAACATCTCCTCTAACACTGCTGAAACATTTGGAACGAAACTTAACCACAAATGTCCTTTGGTGGTCCCCATTGAAAATAGTGTCTGGCATAGTTTCATATGTATCAAGTCCAAGATGACTGTCAGTGGGGAACATTATTTAACATTGAGTCCTATGGGAAGACCTTTCGGAAACCACTTGGTCAATTGGAACCAGTTTAATCACAATATTCTTGGATGGCTAGTTTAAAAATTGGGTCCTTTTGAATCAATATGCTTTGGTTTGGATTTATACGATGGGTAGCCAGGACTTTAAATCAAACTTGGCAATAATGGTTTGCTTTGGCGGCCAAAGTATAAATATTTTTGGGCCATGCACCAGGTGAGCAACTAAGGCTCTCAAGATCCTCTTGTTTGTAAAATGCATCTATTATTGTGGTATTGATTGTCTTACAGACACAAATATCATTATAAAGACAACAAACACATTATTATTAATTCATTGTGGCTTATGGCCAAATGTAACTCTAGATTTTGTCTGACTTGCCACCAAGGCACAAGTATTACTATCTGGCAGTGGCGTAAACTTTCTGAAAACCCTTGTATGCATAGCTTATGGTCTGAACTTTTCCAGCATCACTTGCTTCAGAAGAACTTGACCTAGTCTTCATGGATCAATGACTTCATAAACATTATGACAGTTCCACATTCAAGTCTTTTTTCTCAGGATTTGAAATTGATAGTTTCATCACTGTATTGTTGTATTTCAATGGGTAAATGCCAGTCGCTTGTCAATTGACCTTTACCCTATATGTAGAGTTCAGT